>JASDQU010242731.1:109952-120237 GCA_032191745.1 Picea mariana
CTCCGTAGACACCAATCTATTGGAGACACTAATCCCCGCCACTAAGTAACAACTTAGAAAGAGACACCAATATATGTGTTTGAACGACACCAACATTTAAGTTATAACTTCTTAAAAATATGATGACATTCAGATTACCTTCACAAAGTCTGCTTGCTACTTCTACCTTCACTAGAACTAACCCAAAATTTGAATTTCTAAATGAAGTTTATGGTAACTTTTCCAAAGCTTGTTGTGTGTGTCCTCTTCCAAAGAAAGAACTTGTATAGTATGCCATGTATCCAATTTTGTAAATATGATTTTGAAATTTTTACCTGAGTTACGTATGTATGTCTCCTCAGATCACTGAAAATTTCACAGTTTTAAATGTCTCAAAAACGAAGTTATAAAGAAAATGCCAAGCTGACATGTTTGAAACTGATTTCAAGACCATTATGAAACCCTAAATTACACAGGGTATATATCATCAAGTATAGCGAACCAAAGTATAATATTTTTACCTAAGGTACTTCTATATGTATCATCGTATCCTTGAAAAGTTTTACAGTCTTAAAAGTCTCAGAAAATAAGTTATAGTAAAAATTCCAAACTAACCTGTTTGAAATGGAGTTCATGACCATTCAGAAACCCTAACTTCCATGAGGCATATCTCAGAAAGTATATCGACCCAAAGTTTGAATTTTTTCCTGAGGCACTTTTGTATGTCTCCACATATCCCAGAAAAATTTCACTGTCTGAAAAGTTCTAGAAACAAAGTTATAGCAAAAATTCCAAATTGAGTTGTTTGAAACTGATTTCAGGACCATTCAAAAACTCTAATTTCCACAGGGAATATCTCAAAAATTGTATTGAACCAACATTTGAATTTTTTTACCACGTGTACCCAAATATATCTCCTCCATATACTCAAAGTTTCACAATCTGAAATGTCCCAAAAAATAAGTTCAATAAAAAATTCCAAACCGACCTATTTGAAACTGATTTTAGGAGAATTCAAGAACCCTAACTTCCACAGGGTATATCTCAGAAAATATAGTGACCCAATATATAAAATTTCAACCACATGTACCGAGATATCTCACCTCTGTCTCCTCAAAATTTCACAGTCTGAAACATCCCTAAAAATAATTTATACTGAAAATGCCAAGTTGGCTTGAAACTTATTTTGCAACTCTCCTCTTTTGAAATGATATCCAATTTTGTTCATCCACCTATTCGAATGTTATTACATTTTGCATCGCACAACTTTCTCTCAATACTTCCTCTTTCTATATTTTATCATAACCCTTCATGAAGGGACATTTCAATTCAAAAATACACGACACCCATTAATTAAAAAATTAATTCCCTTTTTTTTATTCTGCTTTTCCAAATAACATGGGAAAATACATTGGAAAATACAATGGGTTTGAAACCACCATTTCACTTTTTAATTTTTCACGTGCACCCATTTTTGTTTAACATACTTGTAAACCTATATATAAATCAACCTTGGAAATGTTGTGTGTATTTTTTAATTCTTAATATGACATTAATGACAACATTAATCATTTGACATCAATGAAAATAATTCCAACAATCTCCCCTTTTGTCAATGATGACAATCCTACAATAAAACACATAATCCACCATGAATAGAAATCATTTTTCCCCTATCTGGAACACTCCCCCTTTGACATCAACGGCAAAGGGATGCTCCCCTTGAACTTGTGCTTCTCCTTAAGCACTTAGTGATTAGATTAATATTACTCCCAATTTTTGTCTGAGATATTCAAATGTCTCCTTAGGAAGGCGTTTTGTGAAAATATATACAATTTGTTCGTTGGTGACAATATATTCCAACTTAACATTATGTTCTACTACGTGTTCTCTTAAGAAGTGATACTTGATTGGAATATGTTGTGTTTTTTAGTGCATAATAGGATTCTTTGAAATATTTATTGCACTTGTGTTGTCACTAAATATTGATATTGGATAATCATATTCTACCTTAATATCTCTCAATATCTGCTTCATCCAAAGAACTTGTGTGAAACATAATGTTTTTGCTATATACTCAGCCTCTACTATGGATAGAGAAATTGAAGGTTGTTTCTTGCTCAACCAAGAAACTAGGTTGTTTCCTAGAAAGAATGTTCCTCCACTTGTATTTTTTCAATCATCGACGATGTCTGCCCAATCTACATTTGTATATGTTGTTAGAATAAAATATTCACCTCTTGAGTACCACAAATCTACATTTGTATATGGTGTTAGAATAAAATATTCACCTCTTGAGTACCACAAGTTGAATTCCAACTTAGTTCCCTTTAGATATTTGAATATTCTTTTCACTGCTTGCACACGAGTTTCTTTTGGTGAAACTTGAAATCATGCAACCAATCCTACTTCTTGCATAATGTTTGGCCTTGATGTCATCACATATAGTAGTATGCCAATCATTGACATGTACAATGATTATTTTTCTTCCAGATATTCAACATCTTTGCACAATTTACAACCTTTTGATCATGGGTGCGATGACAAATGCACAATCTTCCATTCTAAATTTCTTCAATTTTATCTTAAGAAAACTCATTTTGGAGTAAAAAAAATTAAATAAAACATAGTTTTTCCCCTTTAATTTGTTCTAACTACAAAAACTGCTCAAACACGGTACAAAAACACTCATGAATAGGTATGAACATTATCACCAACAATGCAAGATAATCAGTCTCTATCAATCCAAGCAATCTTTGTATCCCACATAAGCAGTAGTACATCTCCTAAAGTATTCAAACATGGTTCTCTCAGCAAATCCAATTCCATTCGA
This sequence comes from Picea mariana, assembly GCA_032191745.1. Lineage (NCBI taxonomy): Eukaryota > Viridiplantae > Streptophyta > Pinopsida > Pinales > Pinaceae > Picea > Picea mariana. The sequence goes on from JASDQU010242731.1 coordinate 112,765, forward strand.
CAAGAAATAGTTAATTCAACAAGAATAGATTAGTTGGGTTCGCATATCAACAACTACAAGTATCCCCCCCCCCATGAGGGATCAATAAGTAGAAGCAATATGTTTCATTGAAAATTCTAGTCGATGGACAACCCAGTCGAAACACAATCGTCGAATACTCAATCAAAACTCAAGTCGATTTTCATGTCGGGTCGATCCTCAGTCGACCATTTCCAAGGTAATCATCAGTAAGTAAGAGGAATGTTGCACAATTTTATAGTCGATGATACACAATGATATGAAGTCCTCAAACATCTGGTCAAATGATTCCACAACCACCCATCAATCCAACCAAAATATATCATGACAATCAACACTAGCCACAATTCTTTCAATCACATCTCTTCTACAAATATCTAAAAGAATGATTTCCATTCCTTCGATTTTTGTGGTGAGGATTGTGATAGAGCACAAGTTTTTGTGTTGGTCGATCAGAGAAAGTAGGCTCAAGGTGAGATTCACTTACAAGAGTATAACAACCTAGCATATCAGCATCAATTTCATCTTTAACAACATGCTCAAATTTTGGCATGTGAAAAATAGGAAACTCATCAATCTGTTTGGCACAATCAACAATATGTTTCTCTTCTAGAAAACCAATCTAAACTCTTCCTACAACAAATAAAACTTCCCTCGTTGTATCAAGGCCAGGTTTAGGTAGGGAGGAAATAACAAAATCATATCCAAGACCACTCTTAATGAATGGATACCTTTGACAATTGATTATATTATCCAAGGTTTTAGTGCTCTTTTCAAACTTTAAACTTCTATTCAACTTAATAGTTGTTTTCTCCAATTTCTTTCTAAAGGAAACAATTACAGATTCTATCTTTTCACGGTTTTCTTCCTTTTCTTTTAGATGGATTCCCACCACTTCTTCTATCCTTCTTGCCTCTTATAATTGAACCTTTATGTTCATGATACTATTTTTTGTTTATGCAAGTGTTGGAGCTCAGAAAATTCCTATTTTCATCCACCTTTCCCTTCATTATTCTTCGCATTTCATCACCCCATTAACCTTTCATGACATCATTTTCATAAATACATTTGGGTTTCACCTTATTATTTTCCACTTTATTCATTTTAGTATTAAAAGGGAATTTATGATTAAATGTTAGAAAATTGACATGTTTTCATATATATCTCAAAAATGTGTGTGAGCTTTGTAATGTGTAGGAATATGAGAAGGATTAATTCAAAAGGACTTCTCGAATACTTCCTCCACCATTTCAATATTTGAGGAGATAATTCAATCCCATTCCAAGGAGAAGATCATGGAGATTTGGTTGGAATATCTTATCCAAGATATATGAGAGAGATGTGTGAGGATTTGAAGGGAATATATTTTGTAATAATGGGAAATAGGTTGAGAGAAAAGTGGATCTGTAATTATGAGATGGTTATCTTATCTTCAAGGCTCTCATGTATAAAAGAGAGTGCTCTCTCTTCATGAGGGGGTAATTAGAGTTATTAGAGTAGTCATTAGGATTCGAAAGAGAAAGGGATTCTTAGCTTTGATTCATGGTTTTGGTTTTCATGCTTTCATTATTCTTTTATGAATATTGATTTGATTATTGTAATATAAGATTTCTCATTGGTGAGAAATCTCATATGTTTTTGTGTCATTCAACTCTTCACATGTTGTATTTGTTTTTCCTTCATGTAGTTCTCCATTTCTAGATTAATTCCATTTATGCAATTTCTCATTCCTAGATTAATTTCATTTACGCAATTTCTCATTCCTAGATTAATTTCATTTGCATAATTTCCCATTCCTAGATTAATTTCAATTCCAAGTCGTGTGTTTCGATTTCCTGCATTAGATTAATGATTCAATTTCAGTTGTAGCTAGACATTAGATTAGATTAGTCTCGCCTCAATCTTTCATATACTTTGTGTGTGCTTCGTAAGTTTATGAACCTTGGATTGAAAAATTGGATAGTTGGGCAAGTACTACAACTCAATTAATACAACATTAGTTCGGCCCAATATAACGATTGTTGTTCCCTTGTTCCGATTGTTGTTCCTTTTGCAGGTCATGTTGTTCATTTGAATGGAACAACTATTGTTCCTTTTGTTACAATTGTTGTCCCTTTGTAGGGGTTGCATCTCTGGAGGACGGGTATTGAAAACAGAAGGTAAGAACCTACGTAGGTGACAAGTAAAACGCTTGTGTTAGCGCCTACCTTTGGATGATGCGTAGAAGTTATATTTTAGGACATATTTAGATCCCAACATTTTGGCGTTGTTGTCAGGGAAGCATGCTGGATTGAGGTATTAGTTTCTTTTTCATTTTAATTCATGCAAGTGTGATCTAGACGTGTTGGTAAGGGATCATAGAAGCTCGTGAGAGGAGACTCCTCATGTTCTCCCTACTAACTAGGTAAAAGTAGTTTCAATTTCTGCAAATTTCAATTTATGCAAGAGTGTTTAATTCATGAAAGTGTGATCTAGACGTGTTGGCAAGGGGTCATAGAAGCTCGTGAGAGGAGACTCCTCATGTTCTCCCTACCAACTAGGTAAAAGTAGTTTCAAATTCTACAAGAATAGTTTCAATTTCTGCAAGTGTGATCTACAAGTGTTGGTTCTAAGGGTCATAGAGCTACTTCAGTGTATATTCCTCATTGTTCCTACCAACTATCAAGAGCATTTAATTTCCGTAGCTGTGAAGAGAAAAAAAAAATTATGTTTTAGCAAGAGTGTTTTTTAAGTTTTTCATTTTGATTTGGGTGATGTAAGAATCCTTTTTTTTAACATGATTTAACAACAAATTTAAGCTTGGAACAGCTCACTCGGATCCTAGAAAAAGTCATGGTCTCCTCTTCTCTGGAAGAGGAGATATTGACAGCATCCGAAAGCTTATTCACTCCTCCTGAGGCAAACGAATAATCAACATACGAAGAACCTTGCATATTTAATGAAGAACCATTAGGCGCGCAAGAGGTTGAGGAGGATAGTAAGGAGCTACAGCATGCTCTGAGTAAGACAAATTACGCCTACAAAAGCCTGATCGAACACTGGTTTCAAGCAAGTACTAGGTTAGTTCCACTTAGTTTTCCTTTTCATTTTGTTAATTTAGAACTTCAACAGCTAATTTCGCACGCCCATACATATTCCCGACTATCAATTGTGAAATTGAAAGATAACATATTTTTATTACTGTTGCATGCATGGCTACATTGGTTGTTTGATTATACGTAACTAATCTCACATCTCTAATTAGCGTAGTGTAGGTAGGGTTTTATTTTCAAGTTTTTTTTTTCTATAATAAATATGCTCTCCTCCGCACTTCGTGCGATCGCGAGGATCAAAAAGTACGATGATTGATTGGTTGATTTCAGGAATATCAATTAATTGACGAAACAAAAAATTTTGCCTAATCTATTTTTTTCGTCTTCCATTTGCTCATAGATTTTTAATAAGCTTGTAAAATAGTTTTTATTTTATTGTTTTTTACTTTAAAAACATAATAGAAGAAATAAATGAAAAGTTGTGCATCCTCCATCTGCAAATCAAAGCAATAAAACAATAAGTACAAAGAGAATATATAAATATAAAAAAATAATAAAATGATAAAAAAATTAATGGTTTAATGGTCTAATGCACAGAGCCATGGCTACTGCATCCTTACCAAAATATATGCATTACTTCATAATACAGAAAGGAATTTATCCATGCATGTATTACTTGCGTAATGATTTGACATTGTGGTTGCAAATTATAACGAGTGTATTGTATTTGATTATTCTGAGGAGGTAATATTCCATGTGTATCCTGCTCAACTTCATCAGTTATTGCTTATCTAATGTGGCAGAAAGGTCATATCTTCAAAGATTCTTCTCAGTATACACAGGGTATCACAAATCCAAATATGGGTTCTGCATGCCAGTTATTGCAGTGTCCAAAGAGGGTGCATGCAGCTCCATTGGTTCCAATTGTTGATCTGGGACTTGCGAGAATGTTTACTGTGCCTGTGAAGAGTTACACCCATGATATTGTCACCCTATGGTATAAGGCCCGAAAATATTGTTGAGATGTACCCACTATTCCACGCCTGACCCAACTGATTCCTCTGATCCTAAGAATATTAATGTTACAAGTCTTGACATGTTCATGATGAATTGGCTAGCCAGCAAGACTCATTCAAAAGTTTCATTGAAGCTGATCGTGAGTATGATGAGCTATACTACTATTATAAAATCCATCCTCGAACTGGACATTAATATCACTGCAGAAGCCAACATGCAGAAGCATGAAGATCTGATTTACCATTTGCCTACTTGCCTGCGCTTTCTTATGAGAGTTCCAGCGTCCCACAACGAAACACAACAAAATTAGCCAACAGCCAACGATTTATCAGTGTCTTCTGAAGACTAGATTCGAAGAACCATGCTTTGATCACTGAAACACAATATTTTATATTTGGCTAAATGTGGATGCAAATGCCTCAACTTCCATCAAAAGAAACAGAGGAAGATTCAACCGTTTGGTACTTTTAACCTCACACGATGAGAATCGCAGATCTAGATGGGATAACATGCCTCAACGAATAGCTGGTACAAGATCTGTCTCGGCAGCACGGGATCTATTTCAGCAGCACAGGATCCGTTTACATGGTGGATCTTACATGGATCTGCGGATCCCACCTCAAGCCCCCTGAAATTTGGTTTTTGATTCATGTTTATCTCCTCGTATCCGTTTATATCCAACCCAATACAGAGATTTTATTCTACCGAAGGTTGAAAATCCCATTGATATCTAAAGTAGTCCGCGTCTATAGTTCCAAGCCAGCACATCTGGATTTTGAAGGTGGTTGTGTGATGCAATTGGTGTTTATCTGGCAGTTTTATGGTTGGCAATTAGCGATGATTTTCATTGGCGATAGCATATCCAGACTGTCAATATCCACGTTATATCTAAAATTAAGCGAGTCTTCAAGTGTGTCTCTAACAAAACATGCGCTCTTTTCTCCTGGAAATTCAGAAAAGTTCACCTAAGGCATTACATCTTGTTGCACGCCAAGAAAGGCTATGTGCTTAGTCACGACTGTGTCTTGGTTTACACACTAGCAGGAGAAGGAATGAGCATGGTATCTGATCCATGCTTTCCTGGACCTCTTACCGACAGCTTTCCTCTGCAAAATGGTAAAGTGCATATGGAATACGAAGCCTATAAGACTGGCATATTCCTCTTCGGGTGAACGCGTAGGGCTATAGAAATTTTATGAGCAATAATGACTACGGTTCTAAAATATGCAGTGGCGTTAATCCTGGATAAATCACTATGCATACGAAAGATTTATTTGAAGGATGATTGTTGAGGAGAAATAACAGATCCGCCCTTTATTCGGCAGTGCATGTGTGCCCTCACGTTGGAGAAGAGAAAAGCCAACCCGGTACACCTGTGATAGCATAGGCAAATATACTTGTAGCAATCTTTGCATATGGTCGGCCTTGGAACACATATTCAAAGGTTCGTCCCTGCCATAAAAAGTTGGAGAAGATATGCTGACGACATGTATGAATGTTGCGTTGGAACGTGTCTTGACAAAGATTAATGAGACTGGGTACTTTTCCTGTTGGTTTGACCTTCAATCGCATGAAGTGCTGATCTGATCTTGATACAGCATGAGCGCTACAAATTTCTCCTATCGAATGACAACATTCATGGCGGCCTGATGGTGCAGGTATATAAAGGTTTGATTGCACAATAAAAATTCCATATTTTTTTTTTTGTTGTATTATAAAATATATATATACACAATAATAATAATATAAATTTTTCTTTTTTGTTCTATTACAAAACCATTCTAATAAACCAAAAAAAAATATTATATAAAAATTTGTTTTAAATCTTATTTGCTTTGAAAATATACCAAAAAAAAATAAAAAATCATCAAAAACAAAAAAAACAAAAAAAAAAAAATATATATATATATATATATATTAAAATAAAAACAAATTATAAAAAATAAAATAAAACCAAACCAATTACAAATGGACTTTTTTTATAAATTCCTGAAAACAATATGAAGACATGTTTTTTCGATTTTACGCTAAGCAAGCAATAAACGATGAAACAAACGTGTGCGCAATGACCACTACAAGAGGTATAAAACACATTTTATTTTTTACTTTGTCGCATTTGTCCTTATTTCTGCATGTTATATTTTCGAACATCTCACAAGTTTTCATGTAGGATTTGTACTAAGTTTTTCAGGAGTGTGGCTGATCGCATCTTGTTGCTGAAGTGATTTTCAAAAATCACAACAAATTTAAAAAAAGACATGCTTCCTTGACTACTTGAAGGAGTTGTTACTCATCATAAACATCATGACATTTGTTGTTACACATAAACCTTTTCATAAACCCATTTGTGTCAAGAATGTCTTCCTCCATTTCTCCTTCAAAGAAGATTGGTCATCCCTGTGTTGAAGCCCATCTTTCATTGAATTATCCTTCATGACTCCGCACATGCCTATATTTATGAGTCGCATTCATCTCTTTATCTTTTTCAGTTCATTTTTCCTTGTCAATAAAACTATCCAGCTCCCTTTCCATGACTACATTGCCTTTCCATACACACTGTTACTACTGAGATCTTTTCATTTATAGCCCTACCACTCTTTTTATCAGAACTCAGGTTGACTGATGTGGGATTCCTTAAAGCCCACCTTTCAACTAGTCTTGCCCCATCAACCTCAACACCTTATCTGGGATATAGACTAGAGTCCATTTTGATTACCTGGAGGCTTGCATGCCTTAATGGCAAGTTCTCTCACTGACAATCATGGGAATACATCAATGTCCCTTGATCGTCAGATCTTGCAAGTGGCTCGACATCAGCGCATCCATTCGCACTTCACAAGATGTACTCGGGTACCTTGGAACTCATTGACATCAATGGTGAGTTTGTCTCGCATCGATTAACGACATTCACCAATGGTTGGTAATCCAATGACTTATTTTCATGCTTGACATCGACACATACATTCGCATGACTAGAATTGTACCATCGGGTTTAGCAGCGGGTAAATACTATAAACTTTTTCATGACTCCATCAGCAGTTGCAGCAATATCTTTTTCATCTATATGAGAGTACCACAGTTCCACTTTCATACTTCCTCTTTTCCATGATTCATTCAGCAGCAGTTCAGATTCCTCCACTTCACATTCTCTGATCCAGCGGTCACCTTTCCTATGATCCTGCAGCAGTGACATCCTCCATGCTCCAGCAGCCGCATCAGCCATATTCCAATTGCATAGCTCATCAACATTTTGGGTAAGTGGAGGTATGTAATTTTCTAAACTTTAATCATGTAATTCCTCAACTTCTAGCAATGAATAATTTGGGAAATTCCCTCCCCAAGTTCCATTTCATTTTTACTTCTATGACTTAGCCATGTTGCATGTGTACATGCAACCAGATCAGTT
>JASDQU010242731.1:121073-134102 GCA_032191745.1 Picea mariana
GAATATCTTATCCAAGATCTATGAGAGATATGTGTGAGGATTTTAAGGGATTATATTTTGTAATAATGGGAAATAGGTTGAGAGAAAAGTTAATCTGTAATTATGAGATGGTTTTCTTATCTTCAAGGATCTCATGTATAAAAGAGAGTGCTATCTCTTCACGAGGGGGTAATTAGAGTTATTAGAGTAGTCATTAATGGTAGTCATTAGGATTCAAAAGAGAAAGGGATTCTTAGCTTTGATTCATGGTTTTGATTTTCATGCTTTCATTATTCTTTTATGAAGATTGATTTTATTATTGTAATATAAGATTGTTTAATTGGTGAGAGCTCTCATATGTTGTTGTGCCATTCAACTCTTCACATGTTGTATTTGTTTTTCCTTCATGTAGTTCTCCATTTCTATATTAATTCCATTTACGCAATTTCCCATTCCTAAATTAATTTCATTTACGCAATTTCTCATTTCTAGATTAATTTCATTTGCGCAGTTTCTCATTCCTAGATTAATTTCATTTATGTAATTTCTCATTCCTAGATTAATTTCAATTACAAGTCATGTGTTTCAATTTCCTGCATTAGATTAATGATTCAATTTCAGTTGTAGCTAGACATTAGATTAGATTAGTCCTACCTCAATCTTGCATACACTTTGTGTGTGTTTCGTAAGTTTACGAACCTCGGATTGACAAATTAGATAGTTGGGCAAGTACTACAACTCAATTAATACAACATTAGTTTGGCCCAATATAACGATTGCCGTTCCCTTGTTCCGATTGTTTTTCATTTTGTGGGTTGTGTTGTTCATTTGAATGGAACAACTGTCGGTCTTTTTGTTACAATTGTTGTCCCTTTGCAGGGGTTGCATATTTGGAGGAAGGGTATTGAAAATGGAAGGTAATAACCTACGTAGGTGACAAGTAAAACACTTGTGTCAGCGCCTACCTTCAGATGATGCATAGAGGTTATATTCTAGGACATCTTTAGAGCCCAACAGCAAGGCTTTGTGAAATTTTTGATTTTGAATCATGGCCATCTTCTTCTTGTTTCTGCAGCTGCTCCTTTTGTTTCAAAATCGTTTTCCTAAGCTTCTTTATTTCGCTTAAGGCACAAATGAGTTATTCTTTAAGATCCACTTCCCCATCTGTTTCTAAATTTTCATCTTCTTTTGAATACATCATTTATTTCCATTTCTCTTCATCTGTCTTTGTTTTGATTGCTATAAATAGAGTTTCTTCTCTATCACTATCAAAACTACTTTCATTGTTTTCTTTGGATGAGTCACTAAGTCATTTTGAGTAGAGACTCCTCTTCTACTTATACTAGTTATTATTTTCATGCTTGTCATGTTTGTGGTTATTTTTTGTTGACAATGTTTTCTCCCTCTATTTACGTTATGGTATTCTTCTTCATCACTACTTTCATCCTTTGCATATGGAAACTTAGTAGCAAAATGTCTTACTTTTACACAATTAAATCATTTAAAGAGAAACTTACCTTTCTATTTGCTAGATCTATTTTTTTGTTTTCCACAAAATGTGCTTCATCTCCATCTGATTCATTTTCAAATATATCATTTGATTCATTCTCTTTTTTATTTTTCTTCTTTGAGGCTTTGAATGTTGCTTCTTTCTTTCATGGTTTTTCTTTCTCTATCATCATTTCATACACCGTGAGGATCTCATGCAATTCATCCATTGTTAATGAATCAATATCATTCAATGGTGGAAACTTTGGCATCAAATATTAAGGGGAGTGACCTTAACACCTTTTATACAATCATCAGTTCTTCAAAATTTTCACCAAGTCCTCTGATGGTGTTGACAATTCCGTCCACGTGAAGGAGATAGGCTGCAACATTTTCTTCATCTTTCATTTTTAAACTCTTGAATTTCCTTCTATGAGTTTGGAGCTTTTCCTTCTTAACCTTTGCATCACCTTAATATATATTTTGAATCTTGTCCCGGATTTATTTTTCTGATTCACAATGCATCACCTTGACAAACGTAGATTCTGAGAGACCGCACAATATGTCTTCCATGGCCTTTGCATCATTTTCACTAGGATTCTTCTTCGATGCATTTGTTGGTGGATTTTGTGGTGTTGTATAACCAGTCGCGACCGATTTCCAAATATCAAACCCAAGAGCCATTAGATATGTTTTCATCTTTATGCTCCATAATGCATGTTTGTTCTGTCAAACAAAGGAGATTTGTTTGTGAAGAAACCATCCTCATTGTCCATGTGTGCTCATGAGACCTACCTTCCATTGTTTACATTGTTTCCAAAAGAACCTACTATGAAACCAATTGTTGATCACACGCTTATACTAAGAGGGGGGGTGAATCAGTATAAGACATTTTTTTTACTTTTTCAAATATTCATCAACCATAAGAAAACAATCACATATGAGATCTATTAACTGTAGAACATGGAACACAAGATTTATATGGAAACCCTTCCGAGAGAAAACCACAAAAAAACTATTTATAATTGTTTGTAGGCACCAACCTAGTGTTACAAATATTTATAGGCACCAAGCTACTAGAGACACCAATCCCCACTGCTACAAACCCTATTAAGCACCAACCTACTATTGCATATCTTCGTAGACACCAATCCCGACTTGTACAAACCCTAGTAGGCACCAATCTACGCTTACATATCTTCGTAGACACCAATCCCCACAGCTAAGTAACAACTTAGCAAGAGACACCAATATATTTTTTTGAGAGACACTAACCATTAAGTTATAACTTCTTAAAAATATGATAACATTCACATTACCTTCACTAAGTCTGCGTGTTACTACCTTCACTAGGACTGACCCAAAATTTGAATTTCCAAATGAAGTTTATGGTAACTTTTCCAAATCTTTTTGTGTTTGGCCTCTTCCCAAGAACGAACTTGTACAGCATGCCACATATCCAATTTTTCAAATCTAATTCTGAAATTTTTACTTGAGGTACTTTTGTATGTCTCCTCAAATCTCTAGAAATTTTGTACTTTGAAGAAAAGAAGTTATAGAGAAAATTTCAACCTGACCTGTTTGAAACCGATTTCAGGACCATTCTGAAAACTTAAATTTCACAGGGTATATCTCAGAAAGCTTAGAAAACCAAAGTATGAAATTTTTACCTGAGCTACTTTTGTATGTCTCATCAGATCCCTAAACATTTCACAATCTGAAAAGTCCCAGAAAATAAATTATAGTGAAAATGCCAAATCGACATGTTTGAAATGGATTTTAAGACCATTCAGAAATCCTAACTTCCACGGGGCATATCTCATAAAGTGTATCGAACAAAAGTCTGAAATTTTTACATGAGGTACTTTTGTATGTCTCCTCGGATCCTTGAAAATTTCATAGTTTGAAATGTCCCAAAAAAGAAATTATAGAGAAAATTTCAAATTGACCTGTTTGAAATGAATTTCAAGACCATTCAAAATCGCTAACTTCCATAGGGCATATCTCATAAGGTAAAGAGAGATAAAATATAAAATTTTGACCACATGTACCCATAGATCTCACCTCCATCTCCTCAAAGTTTCACGGTCTCAAACATCCTAGAAAATGATTTCTGGCCAAATTTCCAAACTAACATGTTTGAAACTGATTTCAGAAGCATTCAAGAACCCTAACTTCTACATGGCATATCTCATAAAGTATAGTGACCCAACATCTGAAATTTTAACCACGTGTACCCAGAGATCTCTCCTTTGTCTCCTGAAACTTTCACAGCCTAAAACATCCATGAAAAATAAGTTATAGAGAAAATTACATTCTAACATGAAACTAATTTCAAAACTCCCCCCTTTTGAAATGATATTCAATCTCTTATCATCCACCACTTCAAATGTTATTACATTTTTCACCACACCATTCTCTCAATACTTTCTCTTTCTATAATTTAAAATAACCCTTCATGAAGGGACATGTCAATTCAAAAAGACACGGCACCCATTAATTAAATAATTAATATCTTATTTTTTTATTTCACTTTTTCAAATACCATGGGATTCCAAACCCATGGGTTTGAAACCACCACTTCACTTTTTCCTTTTTCACATGCACTTATTTTGGTTTAATATACATGTAAACCTATATATAAATCAATTTTGGAAATATCGTGTGTATTTGTAAAGCAGTAATATAGAGGTCTAGTTCTTTGCACCTCGCAAGAAGTCATCCCGTAGAAGGAGACAATTTTGTCCCTCTTGGAAACCCCTGCCAAACTTTTTGCCTAGTTACACTCCATTCCTATATCTTGACCTGAGAACCCATCACCTAGAGGAAAGTCCTGTGTTATTCTAGCCACACCAAGATGCTTTGTTTTCCCCCCTTCAGCCTCCCTAAGAGAAGATTCATGACAAATTCCTACACCCATTATGATCCTATGTTCTACAATAGAAGCCCCTTGAGATTGCAAGCATAGTGAGATCAAGCAATGCATAAAGTTGGATGAGAATGAATTAGACAGGGAATACATTTGGAAGTACATGTTGAAGTAGAAAAATGGAAATGTCCTTATGCAATAGTAGACATGGGGAAAAAATAAACATATTATATCACATACATAGGTAAGAAATAGGTTTCCCAAGGATGTATACATGGAGTTGTTAGAAACACACTAGATTTATGCAATAAAATTTGTAGATAGAAAAACTATAATGTCAAGAAAAGGAGGAGGAAAGTTGTGGTTTTTCTAGACAAGAGGAAGAAATAATATAAAGAAGATTCATTAGGTATAGATACATAGGTCGAAAACCTACATAAAGAAGAGCCTGGAGAGAGTTTGTACATGAAAGTTATTTTTCATGTGTGTGTATCGTCATAAAATTTAGATAAATTGCTACTAGAAGAATGGAAACAATAAATGTAAGAGGTATTCCCAAATACATCCAAAGTCTATCATATGAAGGTTGTTGAAGAGAAAGGATGGTTGAGGTTTTGATGTTGCATGGAGCGATGAAGGAATGTAAATATGTTGAAACCTTGAGTGAATAGTTGGAGATTTTTAAGAGGTCAATGCACCTTTTGATGGAGGAGTAAAAAGTAAAAGTGTTCCCAAACACCTTAGAAAACACACCCTACACTTATTTGCTTGCTCACTTCATAGGGAAGTAAAATGTGTTCTCGAGGGAAATGCTAAGAATGTTTCTTTAGTGAAAAATTCAAATGATACATGCTGAAAAATATGTAGGCTATTGGGAAATTGTGAGATTGAAGTGCCTAACAAAGTTGTTTTTCAAGTGGATTAAATTCACACAAGACTTGGACAATGGAAAACTATACTTCAAACAATGTCATCGAAATTGGAAAAGTTTGTAAGAGTGAAAGAACGAATAAAAATTGAAACTTTAATCTCAATTTGGGTAGAGGAAACTCCAAAGGAATCCATGGTGGAAAACATGCATGAGCAATATACCAAACAAAAAATTGGAGAGAGAACAATTGAAGCAAAACATTGAAGTCACCACAACTTGTTCGAAGTATCGGTGAATATTAAATATGATCCAACAAAAGTTTTTGGAAACCTAAGCTTGTTGGGATGACTTGTCAATATTGGAATTCCCTATTAGGACCCACCAACATAGGTGGGTGGAAATGGAGAATTCCTCAAAGCTCCAAAGATACCAAAGAACTTGTGATGAAGGATTTGATAAGAAAACTAAAAGCCTCTCTCAAGATGGGCATTATTTATTGAAAATTTATGACTCGGTCAGATGATTTGTTGAAGCAAGATGAGGATGACGAAGACAACCAATCCATTTGCAAGAGCTTGTTGAAGTAGAAAAATGGAAGCTCCTTGATACAATAATGAACATGGGCGTAGAAATAAACATAATATCACCCATATATTGGGAATAATTGGGCTTCCCACTATTGAAACCAAAAAACGCATGTACAAGAGTGCTCAACCATTAGAAAAAATAGACTATTATGGGATAAAGATGATAGCTACCTATGAAGTATTGAAACTACCTAAATATGTGTACAAGTTGTTGTTATGAAGACCCTATATTTATGCAATGAGATGCTTGATATGTTTAAATAAGAAAACCATAATGTAAAAGAAAAGGAGGAGAATTGTGGTCTTGTTGCATAATATGCATAAACCATATGAAGAAGAAACTAACGTCATAGAAGAAGACCCATTGGGTATGGATATATAGGTGGAAAAATTACATAATGAAAGGCCCAAAGAGAGTTCAAATGAGAAAGGGGTCTTGTATGTGCATGTATCGACAAAAGAATTAGATTAATTGCTAAAGGAATGGCAACAAGAAAAGCATCAAGTATAATATAGATACATCCAAATCCTATATCGGATAGAGGTTGTCAAAGAGGAAGGATAATTATAGGAAGTTTCAACACTACTCGGAGGGACAAAGGAAAACATAAAAAGGGAGAAAACGTGATCCAACACTTGGATAAGTTTGAGAAAGAAATGCACCTTTCAAAAGAGGAATGAAAAGTAAAATTGTTCCATACATTCTAGGAAACACACCATACACTTTGTGGCTTGCTCACTTTGCAAGAAAACAAAAGATGACCCCTATGGGAAAAGATTAGAATGATTGTTTTGTTTGAATTTCAAAAGATAGAAGGTGAAAAATATGAACATTATTCTACAATACCTAACAAAGTTGTTTTTCAGGTACCAAGTTGTCTAATCATTCAAAATAGAAGACTAAGTGTTAGCACACATTCCATGAGGAATGCTCAATGGATTTCCATACAAGAGGTACTAAATGGCTGAATGGATATGACAAGTGTTAGCTTGTAGATAGTTATGGACCAAGTTCACACAAGACTTGGACAATGAGAAAGTACCCTTCAAATAATGTTGCAAAAATTGAATAAGTTTGTAAGAGAGAATAAGAAACAATACAACTTGAATTTTTTCTTATTATTTTGGGAAAAGGAACCCAGAGTGGAGAACATACATGCATAGTGTACATGATAAGAGGACATGCAAGTTGATGAATGTGAGGAGTTTTATAGCTCCCAAAAAGCTTTGATTCCTCAAAAACGTGGTGGCATTGTGTCACAAGGAGTCATTGAGAAGTGGTTGAGTCAACATCAATGTTTAGTTGGATCTAGTGGTCACGTTTTAAAAATGTGTATACGATGCCCCATCTCTTGATGGAGGGTGGATATTGGACACTTAGCAAATTCAAAGGAAGCTTTTGAAGTCTCGATATACCAAATAACTATTTGGAGAGTGTTGTTCCTGAGATTACACTTAAGACTCAAAGAGTAATGTCAAGGCATCGGGAAATTAAGGAATGTTTTAAAAAGGTTCTTTTTCTTCTGTTAATTATATAAGAATTAACCCTTAAATGAAATTAATAACTGAACAAGACAGAGGCCATGTTTCGTCGTCTAAGTCGAGTAATAAAATCAAGTGATGCGAGAGAAAATTATAGAACTATTTAACAAAATGAGACATTAATGACAGATGAATCTTACCTTGTTCACAGTAGAAGAAAATATAGAATGCACCCTTGAAATGATATAAGATACAGTGATCCAAGTAGCTTGCAGGTCTTGTATTTACTTACCATGAATATAGAGGAAAAACCGTTTGCTTATCAAATAACTGATACAATGTGATTACAGTAGATGTTATACTAAATTGTAAACACTCACTTACCAAGGAGTAACATAAAGAAAACTAGAGCTATGGAATACAAAAGAAGCACATAACTCAAATTGCACAAAATTTGGAATCCATGTTTGCACTTGTATTAATACTCACAAAAGGATGAGTTTTCTTAGTTACAATATGACAAGAAGCATCATTTTTTAAGTCTTTGAAACATGTATTTATCCAAAAAATGTTCTCAACCCTAAGTGGTTGGAATTCTCCTTATTTCTAAAACAGTAAATATTACAATATGTGAAATTTGAAACGCTTCACTTGCATCTCCCCTGTCTCTTCGCCACGTTGGCAGAGACATTTATCCTTCTTGTTCTCCAGCTCAGAAACAATTGGTCTCTAATCATGATCTAAGTACATGATATGCCCATGTCGTTTCATTTGTTCGCAGACATGTTGGCTTTCCCCTGCTCGACACATTGCACACATTTGCTTACGAACTAAACCACCAATCTAGAAGGCTCAATTGTGTCGTTCGCCTCAAAAGTATACAACTTATTTTCTAAGTGAGGCATCCTATCTTCCATTCTTCTGTCTTCTGAATATGTAGACTGTAGTTGTAGACTAGGATTGATTATCCATTCATGAATCTGGGTAATATCAATTTGTTTCAATTGCAAGATTTCAGCCCGAGCCTCTTCCATGTTTGTCCTGAAATTAAGTTGATTTGTTGCTATGTCAACTTGCCCCAGGACCTCAGATATATTATCTTTGTCGAGGCCTAATGACTCTTTGTCGAGTGAACGAAATGCTTCTTCAAAATATTTCTTCACTTCCTTAGCTAATCTTTTACTTTCAGCTATGTTAGCCTCCCAGGTCTTCATTATTATATCGCCTCTAGTTTGCTCCGAAAGAGACAATCTAGAGACCATGGATACTTATTCTCTTGTTGATGACACAACTGCCTCCTGGAAAGTAGCTCGAGCAACGATGGACTCTCTCTCCTTTAAGAAAATGTTATTTAAGGATTGGTCTACCACCCAAAAATGGTTTTGGACAGCTTCCGCCTTATTAAAAAGGCTTTGTCATGTTGATTCTAGTTTTTCACGCACCTCAAGTGCATGAGCTTGGAAAACTACCATATCTATAGTCGTGTTTTCAATTATGTTTGTTTTGGCCTGTAGTCGTTTTACCAACTCTCCCTGCTGACTGGCCCATTCTCTACTTACCTGTGTGTTCTTATTCATTTCATCGAGACTGAATTTGAGTTGTTGAATTTCTTGTCTGTCACGGGCTCTAATCTGCTCAAAATTCTTATTCATCTCACTCCTGACATTTTGTTCCACAGTCTTGACTTGATTTTGCAATTGGCTCACCAACAGATCCTTCTGCTTCAATTGTTCTTTTAGGTTCCCAACTGAATACTAGTTTGCTATTGCAAAATCTCCCAGCGAACCTGCCACCTCTGTAACGAAGTCTGCCTCTTTTAAGGCTTGTCCATCAAATAGCACCCTGTGTCTCTTGACAATTGCACCCTCTTTTTGGTGCATTTCTCTTTTTACCACAGCCCTCCTTTTCTTGATGAAGAAGAAGTCAAAAGGGGGCATCTCTTCAACTGAAATAGGTGTAAGATATTCTATGAATACTACTTCGGCACTTGGGTTCCCTCTACTGAAATGTAAGGGTGTGATAGATTGGACAGGGTTTCCTATCTCGGTGTATGGTTGTTTCCCGGCTGTGTCGGTAGCTGATTTTCCTGGTGTGGGCAGTGGCTTTTCTTCTCCATTTTTTATCAAAGCCTCAGTCTGATATTTAGCTTGGTCACTTGGTGGATTTTTCAATGTGGTGTCTCCTTTCTGAGTCAAAATCTCAGTCTCCTCCAAATTTTCTTAAGCATCATGTCCATTGGAGCTCCTTGTTTCTAAACTCTGGACCTCAATTTTCTATGTAGTTGGAGGTGTTTGGGTTTCTCCCTGCAAGACTTTAGGAAGGCCATTTCTTCGGTGCCTTTGGAAATTATAGAAGTCGACCAACTTGTCTGGAGCCAGAGTTTGGACTCGGCTCAAAACTTCCCGATAGGATCTTGCTCCTCGAAATATATCATCATGGGGAGAATCTTCATGCTCGTATATTTTCAAATTGTAAAGGGCCATGTGATTTCCCACGATCTTCTGAGGATTGTGTTTCTTGAATTTTATATTGACAAGTTTGATTTCCTCCAGGGTTGCAGCCTCTACTTTCGAATGGCTGAAATATAACGGTGAAAACATGCCAATCTGCAAGGGAAAAGTGGGCCATACCTTTTTCTGCACTGCCTTCAGTTCCTTTTTTATTCCCCCAAGCACAGTCCGATGCGCTACTTCACGGCACACCAATCGGTCTAGTAGAAACTTTGGCAAGGCATGTGGAGGAACTGAACAACCAAAAACCCTTATATAAGAAAAATTATCTTCAATATACCAATCTGCTATCTTCCCCAGGTTGGTCACTATTTTTTCAAAGATCCTGGGAGGTGGGCACCCATATATAGCAACATGCATCGGCACCACCACATAATTGCAGATTTCATAGAAGAAATCTTTCGCTTTATCTTCCCGTAGCTTTGAATGATAAAGATGTATTGGTTCGGCACTAGTCGGAGTCCAACTCCAGCCCATCAAAGGAAAAGGTGTCATAAAACAAACAACATCCATAAGGTATACCGACATGTAAAATAGGGCAGGTTGTCCTTGGGCTTTCAATGTCTGGTATTCGGTGATTTCCTTGGCCAAACTATCTGATAATATCTTGGCCCAATTGAATGAAAAACCCTCTGCAACTTCATGCATGATCGGTACCCATGAAAACAGGAAGTGGGAAGAGTTTTCCCTCCCAAAAATTCTACAGAGCATCATGGCCACATACATCATATGAGAGTCTAATGATGCAGTGGCGTATATGCCATGGGTGTCTTCTCTGGATTTATCAGGGCATGCCCACCAATCTTTGATCAAGTCAGGGTAATTCTTTACACCTTCTGGGCACTCTTCTTTATCGAACTCCTTTAAGAAAACGGTATTATAACTGTGTTTGAATGTTGGGGACCATTTGTACATCACGTGTATATGTTCTGGGCGGAAAGATCCAACATCAGCTTTCTGTTAATTGTAGATGGTCCTTGTCGAGACGTCGACGTTCTCTGGGGCCCAGCTTATCATGTCGTTATACAGCATGATCCTCGGTCACGTGGCTATCTTATGCAGCTCTGATTGAGCTACGTATTTGAGCTTTGTTGCTTGAGTTTTGATCCCCTCGTTATCTGACTCTTCTTGACAGTTGTACAGTTCATATTGTAGGATATCGCATACTTGCGTCCATGATTTTATGGTCTCCACATCTCTCGGCGATGTGTCCGAGAGGACATCTGTGTTTTGGCTCGAGCTCTCACCAATCCCTTTAACCATTTTTCGTGGAGCCATGATAGTAGTAAACTCAGCATTGTGTTACATGTCACAGAAAATGCACAAAACTTATTATCTCGCTCAGCTTGCTCTGTGAAAAATGCGAATGGAATTCAGAATGAAATATCTTCTTCACCTTAAGTGCATCAATTTGTGTATACCTTCACTGACAATGTTTTTACTTCCCTTAATGAAAATATTTGAGCGATGATCCGGGATCTTATTTGAAATCGTTTGCTCTAGATCAGTTATAATCCTATTAATGGTTGGTGGTTCGTGATCGGGAAAAGCATAGATGAAAATTTGAATTTATCCAAACGATGATTCAACAAAATCTTAACATGAGATAAATGATGTTTAACTTGTTAATTAATCATGTTTAACCTTAACTCTTTTCGGACCTTCGGGCCTCAGGGTATCTGATAACAACTTGATATATGATTCTTGATGCTCGAAACTACAAAGTGATTAATTACTCGTTAATTGTCTTTAATCTTTAATTAACTCTGTTTAACGCTTAAGACATTTCGAGAGTTCGGGTTTTGTGAATTTAGAATGCGATGGATGGTGAATACCTGAACTCCAAGTGTGCAAAGCTATTAATTACCCTTAATTGAGATTAGTTTAATTAACCAAGGTTTAATATTTTGGGACTTCGCGTTTCGTAGATTTACAAGTTAGATCTTTTGTCATCTTCCCAAAGGGTCACTTCCCGCAGTGACATGTTAAAGCTTAGGGAGGTATACGTGTATATGGTGACTAGGATTGAACGTTTTTCGCGTATCGGGACTTCGAAGGTGAGGCGTGTTAAAACGCCTGAAGTATGAAACTCCGAAACTCGAAATTCCGAAGTATTCTTTAGTGATTTGACTCTTTAAAGAGTAGGCGGCTCCATAACTTCTAAGAGATTAGGATCGTTTGATTGGATGGATGACTTTATCAACGGTGAAAATCAAGCACGCGTTGTTTTTATTTAAACGGGAATGAAATCTATTTAAAGTCTAAAGTTTAGAAATATATATGTGTTCCAACAGAGAGAGAACAGTTAAAGCAAAATTTGCAAGTCACCCAAACATGTTTATACCATAGGTGAAGATACAAAAATGACATAGTTGAAATTCATGGAAATGAGATATTGGTGGGATGACATAGGTTAATGTTAGAATTACCAACTAGTACCAATAGCATAGGTGGGTGGAGATGGAGAATTGAGTTGATCCTTAGGCCAAATAGAGCATGGTGACTTATGCTCAAATGTGTAAAAAGATGAATCTAAATCAAGGCTTATTAGACGTATTGCATTGGATTTTAATGGTATTTTAAACAAACATAAATTAAACTAAGATAAGAATGAAGCTAGATGTAAACTTTATTAGAAGAATGGTCATTCGACAGTTTCTTGCAACAAGAGTGTTACAAAAAGATCTATCAAAATAAAAATGATCTAGGTGGAAACAAATAAAGAGCCTAACATGGTGCCTTTACCACATCTTAGGAGTCATAGGGAAAAGATGGAATAGTTGCAAAAGATCAGTGGAGGAAAAATAGAGGCCAATGTTGAATTTCAAATTTTAACATTTCAAAGAAACAATGTAGAAGCATTGGTTGTGAGATCCAGTTCATTGCATCATATGAGTCCCAAAGTATTGTTATCATTATGCCAATGTAGGTGTCCATAAAGATAGTATCCCTCCTACTAACATAATGGTTGTTTGGTAGCGGGATGAATATGCATGCTTTCTCAAGACATCCCATCCTATTCCATGAGACATGTTGTGGGCACATGTGTGTGATAGTAAATAATGAATCATAAACATGAAAATAGATACGTTGTGTTTGGCATCCTAGAATATTTTATTCAAATTTAAATTAGTATCTCGTGCACCACTATCCGACATTGGTTGAGGTTTGGTTGGTGATAGTGTATAAGTCTCAACATACCATGGTCTTTATCCTGAATGAGTTGTCCATAGAGGGATTGGA
>JASDQU010242731.1:134152-149770 GCA_032191745.1 Picea mariana
ACAAATAAAGAGCCTAACATGGTGCCTTTACCACATCTTAGGAGTCATAGGGAAAAGATGGAATAGTTGCAAAAGATCAGTGGAGGAAAAATAGAGGCCAATGTTGAATTTCAAATTTTAACATTTCAAAGAAACAATGTAGAAGCATTGGTTGTGAGATCCAGTTCATTGCATCGTATGAGTCCTGAAGTATTGTTATCATTATGCCAATGTAGGTGTCCATAAAGATAGTATCCCTCCTACTAACATAATGGTTGTTTGGTAGTGGGATGAATATGCATGCTTTCTCAACATCCCATCATATTCCATGAGACATGTTGTGGGCACATGTGTGTGATAGTAAATAATGAATCATAAACATGAAAATAGATACGTTGTGTTTGGCATCCTAGAATATTTTATTCAAATTTAAATTATTATCTCGTGCACCACTATCCGACATTGGTTGAGGTTTGGTTGGTGATAGTGTATAAGTCTCAACATACCATGGTCTTTATCCCGAATGAGTTGTCCATAGAGGGATTGGACTTCCTATTTACATAATGGTTGATTGGTTGCAAGATGAATATGCATGTTTGATCAGCCTCCCCCTCCTTTGTCAGATGTGTTATGTGGGTGTAGGTTTTTAATAATAAACAAAGATATGCATAACTGCTCAACCTCCCCCTCCTTCTCTAAGACCTATTGTGTAAATGCATGTGCGTGATAATAAATAGTGAATCATAAACATGAAAATAGATATGTTGTGTTTGACATCCTGGAATAGTTTCTACGAATTTAAATTCTCCTATCCTCTTATGTACTATCCCACATTGGTTGTGAGGTGTGGTTGGTGGCAACGTATAATTCTCATCGTACAATGATTCTTGTGCCAAATGGGTTGTCCATAGATTCAATGGTCCTCTCACTAACATAATGGTTTGTTGGCTATGGGATTACTATGCACGTTTGTTGTTTAGCCTCCCCCTCATTTATCAAACGTGTTGTGTGGGTATGGACATGATAATAAACCATGAATAATAAATAGGAAAGTAAACAAATGTTCGGCATCTTGGGACAGTGTCTACAACTTTAAAATATTATTTCCTCTCTCTAAAGAGATCACAAGGCCAAACTCAAAAAAATACAATCTATGGAAATAGCCTATTGATGAGACTAAAGAAGTGGTATATTTACAAAAGCAACAAATGTAGATGTAAGAAGCCTACATGTAAAACCATACATCCTTAACTTGAAAAAGGAAAACCAACTTTTAAATTATTGACACCTTCACAGGAAATGATTATCCATAAGTTGTAGGCCATTAAAGTTTTGAATTGTAAACATTGTTGGCCAATATATGATACCATAATGAAAAAATCATTATTACTACATAGAGATTAGAGAATAAAAAGTTTGGTTCAAGTATTGAAATAGCTAGATATAAATATTCTCTTAAATTCATATAATCAATTTCAACATTTAAAAAACCAAGAGCCATGAATATAGTATTAATCGTTGTTGTTGGAAAACTTAAGGAGATTTTGAGATGGAGTCGTGGTGCTCATCTTTGTACATGATCAAGACTTTTCCCTGGCCACCGTGGATTTCGCATATTCTCAAGATCCCCTCTACACATTTTCACTATGAATCTCCATCATTGTACTAAGAAGTGGGTCTTTGGGATCACTAGGGTTAATCTCACTATCCTTGATCATCCCTCTTATGCTCATTAGATTTGATGGAACCCTTAAGGAACACATTTTATCTACCTTGGGATGTACTACTCGATGGCTCCCCAATGGAGGCCATTGCCTCACTTCTAGGAGAGCTTTGCCAGAGAATGAGCATCGTTGCAAATAGAAACCATTGAACTTGAGACCCTCCTCCCAGTGATATGCATCAAAAGGTCTATCTCAATGTCAATCTTAAAGCTAGGTCCTAGATGGGTTGAGGATCAAGCCCATGTTCTTGCTCACGCATATTGATTCTCAAATTAACAATATTTGGTCAAAGCTCACTCTATGCTTACCTTTGATATATGAGGTTAGGGATTTTCCTTTCAAGATACTACTGTGATTTTCACCCATGTTTCAAGGGATTAATCATACCAACATTTAACTCCCAAGTAGAGATACTTTGTCCTCGTGATGGACCTTGATGATATGGTAGGGTTGGTCTCTTTATGAGGCCTTTGTAGCCAAGCTTCAACGCTTACACTAGAAATCTCTCTTCAATGTCTATCTCGATATGGAAGAAAAGCCTACCTCTAGAGTATTGGCATTCCAATTCCCTTACTACGATTAGGTGTGCTATATAAGTTTCTTGCTTTGATAGNTGATTGGTTGCAAGATGAATATGCATGTTTGATCAGCCTCCCCCTCCTTTGTCAGATGTGTTATGTGGGTGTAGGTTTTTAATAATAAACAATGAATAATAAACAAAGATATGCATAACTACTCAACCTCCCCCTCCTTCTCTGAGACCTATTGTGTAAATGCATGTGTGTGATAATAAATAGTGAATCATAAACATGAAAATAGATATGTTGTGTTTGACGTCCTGGAATAGTTTCTACGAATTTAAATTCTCCTATCCTCTTATGTACTATCCCACATTGGTTGTGAGGTGTTGTGGTTGGTGGCAACGTATAATTCTCATCGTACAATGATTCTTGTGCCAAATGGGTTGTCCATAGATTCAATGGTCCTCTCACTAACATAATGGTTTGTTGGCTATGGGATTACTATGCACGTTTGTTGTTCAGCCTCCCCCTCATTTATCAAACGTGTTATGTGGGTGTGGACATGATAATAAACCATGAATAATAAATAGGAAAGTAAACAAATGTTTGGCATCTTGGGATAGTGTCTACAACTTTAAAATATTATTTTCTCTAAAGAGATCACAAGGCCAAACTCAAAAAAATACAATCTATGGAAATAGCCTATTGATGAGACTAAAGAAGTGGTATATTTACAAAAGCAACAAATGTAGATGTAAGATGCCTACATGTAAAACCATACATCCTTAACTTGAAAAAGAAAAACCAACTTTTAAATTATTGACACCTTCATAGGAAATGATTATCCATAAGTTGTAGGTCATTGAAGTTTTGAATTGTAAACATTGTTGGCCAATATATGATACCATAATGAAAAAATCATTATTACTATATAGAGATTAGAGAATAAAAAGTTTGGTTCAAGTATTGAAATAGCTAGATATAAATATTCTCTTAAATTCATATAATCAATTTCAACATTTAAAAAACCAAGAGCCATGAATATAATATTAATTGTTGTTGTTGGAAAACTTGAGGAGATTTTGAGATGGAGTCATGGTGCTCATCTTTGTACATGATCAAGACTTTGCCCTGGCCACCATGGATTTCGCATATTCTTGAGATCCCCTCTACACATTTTCACTATGAATCTCCATCATTGTACTAAGAAGTGGGTCTTTGGGATCACTTGGGTTAATCTCACTATCCTTGATCATCCCTCTTATGCTCATTAGATTTGATGGAACCTTTAAGGAACACATTTTATCTACCTTGGGATGTACTACTCGATGGCTCCCCAATGGAGGCCATTGCCTCACTTCTAGGAGAGCTTTGCCAGAGAATGAGCATCTTTGCAAATAGAAACCATTGGACTTGAGACCCTCTTCCGAGTGATATGCATCAAAAAGTCTATCTCAGTGTCAATCTTAAAGCTAGGTCCTAGATGGGTTGAGGATCAAGACCATGTTCTTGCTCACGCGTATTGATTCTCAAATTAACAATATTTGGTCAAAGCTCACTCTATGCTTACCTTTGATATATGAGGTTAGGGATTTTCCTTTCAAGATTCTACGGTGATCTTCACCCATGTTTCAAGGGATTAATCATACCAACATTTAACTCCCAAGTAGAGATACTTTGTCCTCGTGATGGACCTTGATGATATGGTAGGGTTGGTCTCTTTCTAAGGCCTTTGTAGCCAAGCTTCAACACTTGCACTAGAAATCTCTCTTCAATGTCTATCTCGATATGGAAGAAAAGCCTACCTCTAGAGTATTGGCATTCCAATTCCCTTACTACGATTAGGTGTGCTATATAAGTTTCTTGCTTTGATAGCAAAAAAAATAAATGTTCTATCATCTACGTGCACTTGAATCTGCATTGACTTTGATCTTAAGAAGGGTTTTTCAGGAAAGAGCATACTTGAATGTAATGGTCACAATTAGACTATGAACATAGTGATTTTTGTTGAACATCTTCACTTGTGAGCGCATCATTTGAAGGTGCTCTAGTAGCTTACCAAACAAAGTGCCAATCTTTTTACCTAGTTGCATGGTACTTGAGTCTCCTTCCTCATGGCACATAAATTCCAATAGAACCTTCACCTCGATGTCTTTGCAAAGCTCTTAATGGCATAGCAATTCCAATAGAAATTTCACCTCTATGTCTTTGGAAATCTCTTTGGATAGCACAACACAAGGTTGGGTTGGGGGGTGAGCTATTATTATACAAGGGTGATTTAGGAGGGCACATGCATGCCTCAAGCATGCCTTAGCTATTTTTAAGATTTACATTCAGTTCATTTCAAGGATTTTAGTTTGCTTGGAAGGTCTAATCTTAGATAGGGCACAAATCCCTAAGCAACATGTGGTTGCATTACATGAAAGGTTTTATCCTTGGAGGGGCACACATCCCTAAGATGCATGCAACAATCATTAGCAAAAATTTGAAGTCTAAAATGAACCTTATAAGAAAAAGGGTCATTGTTGAATAAGAAATGCAATAAGCAATAGAATTTCAAGAAATTAGGTCAATGATAACTATTGAATTGGAGATATACAAATCAAACGTGTTTATGTGTTCTATTTTTATCTGGCAATAGTTACCCACATATAAACCTTACCTTGGTTAAGATATTGGTGAGATTTTTTTGAGATATGTTAAATATCCTTGAAATATTAAATATGGAATACTTTGTATTATCACTACCATTTACTCATTAAAAAATTAATCACATTTTCATTACAACTAGGCATACAACCATCTTGGAATGTGATAAATATTTTAAATTAATAGATTTAAGAAAAAAAGTAAATAATACTTTAAATTATATTTAATGATTTGGAGAAAAAATGCAACATGTGTTTTCATATATTGTATTTTTAGTTTATCTCACTACATTGGAATGTAGAATTGAATTCTACATCCAACAATTTTACCCACAATTAATACTTTTCCTGAACCTACAACAAGATAAAACTAAATATATGTGAACAATGTATTTTTGCTTTTTATACAAGTAAAACATGTTAATTCAATTTTTACAATAATATAAATTAGTCAATAATATAAATTTGCTATGTCAATATAATTATAAATGTTATATAAAAGGATAATAATGTAATTATAAATGTTATATAAAAGGATAATAATGTTTTTATTGTTTAATTTTATTTATTAGATTTTAGTTTTCTATGTAAGTTTTAAATTTAATATCAAATATACAAAAAAAAATTAAATGGAGTAAAACATGCTAATTCAACTTTTAGCCAATAATATAAATCTGTCTTGGGATGAGATGATTTCGATCAAATTTGCACTAATGTATGTGTATGTCGTGTAATATTTTATAATATTGTATAATTATAAATGTTATATAAAGGGATAATTATGTTTTTAGCATTATCATATTGTTTAATTTTATTTATCAGATTTGAATTTTGTCTGTAAGTTTTAAATTTAATATCAAATATACAAAATATTTTTTAATCTATATTATTTATTGTGCTTGTGTAAGAATCTAAATCTTTAATTATTATTTTTAACTTTAAATTTTTCATTATTATTTTTAAATCTTTCATTATTATTTTTTACTCTAAACCTTTTATTATTATTTTTTACTTTGATATGGTAACTCTACATAAATATAACTTACATTATAAATATCATTAATAAGAAAAATTGGATTTAAATTGATAACACAAAAACACAACATGTTTGAGGGACGCTTCCAACATTGTACAATTAAAGTGCACGCTGTAAAATCTCTTGGAGGAAGTTGAACAGTGGTATCTTGTATATAAGGAGGTCGCACCTCCCACTAATCCCAAGGACTTTGCAAAACACACTTCAAAATTAGCAAGGCAAAACAAGTCTTCCTTGAATCACTGAAGGATCATTTGATCCCTCACACCACCTCTAGAAAAAAATGGATTTACTACTTGATCTATTACTTTTCTTTCATTAGTTATGCTTAAAAAAAAAATCGGATTTGTTTTATAAAGACCAAGGATGAGGCCCTTAGTAAGTTATGTTATCGCACACTGTACGTTGGGCAAAGCCCGACCCAATCCATGGGATGGAGATAACGGTGGGAGATTATACCCATTGTCACCTTAGATAAACCCTCCCCTCACTTTAATGAAGGATAAATCCAACACGAGGGGGGAATCTCGGGTGACCCTAAGGGGAAAAGAGATGGAAAGTGAGGTTATGAAAGTGAAGCCCCTATAGGTCAAACTACTAAGTGGAGGATGGCTCGGAAATGAGTCTCGGAGATAATCTATAGTTGCCAAGTTGTTTGAGTAGCTGTAGAAGATTGTTGTACCTACCCGAGACACAAGAAAACACAAGATACGAGCACAATAATCTAGTGGACAAGCAAGTGAAGCTTGATATCCCAATTAGCAACAGTATGTAGTGATATATCAGCAATGAAATGATAAAAAGAGCTACTAAACAAGTCACTAAAGTCCAATAAAATATGCAAGAGATTAGCTAGCAATTATTACCGAAACTCAAGTATGATAGCACAAGACTTTAGCAACAATTAAAGGTTGTTAAGTAAAAGTATTGAAGAGATATTATTGCAGCCTTATGGCTATAGCATACAATTGTTACAATAGAAAATTCCAACCATTGAAACTTGCAAGTAAACCACCCAAATGAAGCACAACAACTAGTAGATTAATTTGGTAGCTTTTTAGCAAATTGTGACGGTTAGAAATGAGTAAATTTGAAAGTTGTGAAGTTTTTTGCTGCAACCCTAATGGTTGTAGCATAAAATTATTACAGTAACAATAAATCCTTGGATAAACAAGACGCCCTAGTGGCCTTAGCTAGCTTTAAGCATACAGAAAAGATTTCAATTTAAACAACTCCAATATCTCATGATTCCACGTATCTCAATGCAATGATTTTATTTCTCCAATGCAAGAGATTAATACCTTTAACTACTGGGTTATGGAGTCTTTTAAATGAAAAATCTAGTTGTGTTATCTCCTTGGGGGTGTAATCCCTTTTACTCCCCAAGGAATGTGAAACTAGCTAGGAAAAACCTAGGAGGGTGTAACCATTTACTTCTCCTAGTATTCATTTATGCAACAAATTATTTCAAAAAAATTAGGATGGGCTTAGTGGGGTGGTATGCACTTATACTCCCCAAGAGCTTAAAAAATTAACATTTCAACCAAGAAAAGAAGCAATAACAAGAGGGATTCCTTACCTAGCCCAAGCATTAACAAGATAAACTCATTTTAACAAAGAAAAATCCACCATAAAAGCAAGAAATAGCCTCCAATAAATATAGCACCTTACTTCTTCATCCAATAGCCAAGGAAAATCGTCACAAGAGATAGTAGCAAGAGAGATAGATAAAATTTCCCAAATAGGATGCAAATTTCAATCAAGGAGCCTTTTTTCCAAGTGAGAATGTTATGATAAAAATGAATTGAAAAGATCCTTATTTATACAAATCCTCCTAAAAGTGTTTTTCCACATAACTTTAGGGTAAACCACAAAACAAGGGGTCAACAACCCTTAATTTTCCCCTTTACATCATAAGTTCAAGTTTAACTTTTAAAATTTGCACATCAGAAACCTTAGTACGACGTCATCCCTCTCTAGGGTGACGTTTTGGCATTTTTGGGTGGGCGTTAAGCTAGAAGATGAATCATTAGGCCTCCAAAGGCTCCTCTGTCATGCGCTAGGCTCATCTCTATCATGCAAAGGGTCTTCTTCCTTAAAAATGCCAAGTTTCCATCTCCACCACCAAACTCTGATCCTCAAAACCTTTGAATATGTGCATTCAATTCTTTTTGTTTCTAACAGGTGCTTGGATCTTATAACTATCCACTTGACCATATCTGGGGGGAATGATAGGATGCCCTAGTAAGCTTATGCCCATAGGTTTTGAGTTGCCACTGGGGGGATTCATAAGAAGTCATCATCCACTCCCACCATACTTACCACTTTCCATCTTCCTCCCACTCATCCATCCCATTACATTGGTCCGGGTATTGGGTTGGCCAAATATTTAAGGGTTGTACCTTACCTTATGGGAAGAAGGGGCTAGAGGCCCAAAGGGTAAAAGTAGCTGGCAAAAGATAGAAGCCAAAGAATGAAACCTTGAGATGCTTCGCCCAGGGATCCCCGAGAAAGTAGTAAAAAGCTTCTTAGCAAGAAACAGAAGGACCCATAAAAATAATAAAACAAGACCTAGTTAGAGGATAGGGGGTCTCATCACGAGCCAGCCTATCAGGTCCATGGGCATGCAGCGGTATGACAATGTCAATAGTTGGTCACCACGCCAAGGTAGTGACTCTTGGTGGCATAGCCAAGAGAAAGGGGGTCTCATCACAAGCCAACCTTCCCATTTCTATGAAATGCTTATGGGTAACATTGCCACCACTTGTCACCACGTCAGGGCAGTGTCCCCTGACTAGCTTCTTGAAAGAAAAAGCAATAAGAATAAAGATAATAGGCATGAATGGGCTTGGAAACATTTGCATCCATGACAGGTGCACCTCACCCTCTACAGAGGCACCCACAGGTAAGCCATTAATTTCTCTGTTATCACTGCACCCCTTGCCCAGACATCCCTTTCCACCTCATCCACTCACATGGCTTGGATTTGATTTCTCCCGGAAACATCCCACATCCAGTGAGCATTAGCCCAATAGGACACCCTAGCGCTTCCTCCAAACTTGGCTTGTAAATTAGTATAATGTCTTTGAGCACTTGTCCGAGTAAAGGGGGTTTTATGCACATGTTTAATAAAATTGATGATTAGATGTGATTGACATTGTTATGATCCCTGTGACTTATGAGCCCATGGAGGGCGTATTTGTTGATGTTTCAGGACCATACTCGATGGCAGGTACCCAGATGGACAAGTACACATGGGAAGATGATTAGTTCGAACCTCCATGGGGTTGAAAGCCCACCAGATTGATGTTGAGACCCAGGGGGCAGAGACAGATCAGAGGGTTTGCACCAGAGAAGAGGACGTTCCACCAGAGGCAGCTTGGAAGAGCCTTACCCAGGGGGGTTGTACCTTTTCCACCAGGATGTTGGCCTTGGAAGGCCCATGACGTCATCCAGTGCTATGGAGGTTGTGGGAGGCAGTTATGTGCCAAAGTGGCACGTGTGGCATGTTCCCAAGGCACAAGAAGGCCTAAAGCTTTGCCCCAGGATGCCAACATTGCCCTAAAAAGGGCTAATGTCACCGTAAAAGGGCATGACATCATCACTTTTGCTTGATTAGGGTTTTAATTATAACATTTAATGTAAAACAGTATTATTATGTATTTTTGGCCATGTCGGCCTTTTGTGACCTAAAAATTAAATTAAGGTCTTTCACTCACCACTTGGTGAGGTCTAAAATTTGCGACCCTCATTAGGGTTTTGGCTGAAATTGTAGCGCACTTGTTGAAGGAAGCTTCTTTTTGGTGATCTTTGGCATTTTCTTGGTGGATGGTTTATAACTAGGGTTTGGCTTGATGAATACTTGGTGAATGCAAGTAATTTTCTGCAATCCTTCCCTTACTTGAATGGTTATAGTCTTTTACTTACATTTTGTTAATGAAATTGTTGGAATAAACCCTAGGAAATAAGCACATGTTGGTGTCCTTATTTTAATTCCCTACTAGATTATGCCAAGGAGTCGTTTTTCCTGTTGGAGACATTACTAGGGTCTTGTCATTGCAACACCCTACCATTTGTTCTTCATCCTAGCTGATTTTACTTTGTTATTGAGCTAAAGAAGGAGGAAAATGTGCTAAGGCCTAGGGTTACCTACACCTTAGTAAATCGTTTTCCCCTAGGGTTTGATGGTTGAAGCCTTGGCTTACCAACACTTCATCCATCAACTTCCTCTTGTCCTTGGCCCTGCTATTATCATTTGTTCCTTCAATTCTTGCCGCTACTTTTGACTCCATTTGCCCTATGAATGCACTGGTCTAAGACTTCTTACTTGAGTGTTTTGATCACAACCTACAAACATCCAAAATCTTTGAGCAATTACTAACACCTTATAACCCTAGTTTAGATTGACTTGCTAACCCTATTGTTGTTATTATCCATTTGAGTTATAGTTATACTTTGCAGCATTTTAAGCTTCTTTAAGCAATTGAAAGGATTAATGCATACTTGTTTCTGATGAATGTTGGTGTTATGATATTGATGATTAATTACTCCTACTCATTTTGAAGCATTTACTGTGAAGTAACATACTGTGATTATTGCTACTATACATCTTTGATTGCTTCATCAATATATTAGTCCATTGCTTTATTTGAGAAAGTCTCTTATTATGTGAAGTGCTAACCAGCAAGTGATCTTGCAAATATAGTTTTTCATGTTGTTTTGTTCCGGGCAGGTACATTTCTAGTTATTATTATCTTTATTGGTTGTTTAGCCAAACTTTCTGATCAGTGGTGACTTGTGATAGGGAAACTTTACTTGCCCATTTATCCACTGCCTTCTCAAAACCCTAGGTCATCAAGGACGTCTCCCCTAGGCCTACCACCCTAAATAGAAAGAGATATCCTATTGAGGTGACAGTGATAGGATAGTCTCATGTTATGCCTTGTTGTCTTCGTTTGCCTTTTCCTTTCAATCAAAGTACAAATTGCACGATAACAGCTCCTTTACATCATAAATTCAAGTTTAACTATTAAAATTTGCACATAAGAAACCCTAGTATGACGTCATCCCTCTCTAGGTTGACGTTTTGGCATTTTTGGGTTGACGTTGAGCTAGAAGATCAATTGTTGGGCCTCCAAARGCTCCTCCCTCATGCGCTAGGCTCATCTCTATCATGCAAAGGGTCTTCTTCCTTAAAAATTCCAAGTGTCCATCTCCAGCACCAAACCCTAGCCCTAGGGTGACGTCAAGGCCTCCAAGTGTGACATTTTGGCCTCAAAAAGCAAAACGTTGGGCTAGTAGGGGCTAGGTGAGGTCCTCCAAGGTGCTTTTCAAGCCTCCAAATGTTGTCATCATCATTCAGTTGTGTCGGTCATGGTATCCATCTTGTGGGCTTCATGCCCCCAGGAAGTCCAAGTTAGGCTTGCTCTTCCAAAAATGTCCACCAACTAGGTCCTACAAAGACAATGAATACACCCTCAAAGGATCTCAAGTCAAATGTATCATGATAAGTAAATCAAATCAATAAAAGAGCCACCTAAGCATGTGCATCAAAAACCACCTCATCAAATTAAACAAGTGCTCAAAGACCCTATGCAATTTTCCAAGTTTAGGTATGGGATGGCTGAGAGTGCGACCTATTGGGTGAATCATACCCCAAGTTTAGGAGTGTTTCCCCAGTGGACCCCTCTCTAGATCATGTGGAGAAGGTGATATGGATGGGGGAAATACTTTTGGGCATTGGGTTCGTTACATAAAAGGGATCGTAGTGTCTCATTTATGGGTGCCTTTGTAGAGGGTGTGTTGCGCCTTCGTTTTCTATGCATCATTTTTCCAAACCCATTTATAGACATCAAATAATTGAGGTCCAAACACTAGGTACTCCCTACAAGTTAATCAATTAGCTTGGGGGGCAGTACCACAGAGTCACTTGAAGCTAGAGGTCCATAGAGTACCATTTGCATGGAAAGAAAAGGACATTGCATGCGTTTACACACCTCAACAAGTGGGACATTTTATAATGTGAATTTGTTTTTGCAAGGCTTTGATTTTTTAAGAGAAACATTTGATTGTTCTCAAGACCTCTTTGGGCAAGCATATGGAAGGTTCATAATATGGCTTTTATCTTTTGTCCGCTACATTCCCTCTGGGCCTTCAGCCCCTTCTTCCCATGAAATGAGGGACAATCCCTCCTTGGGGTCAGTACACCCGAAAATCCCAAAAGATAAGGAGATGAGGGGATGAAGTGCGGAAAGTGGCAAATATGGTCAGGAATGGTATGATGACCTGTCAAGGGGACCTCCCAACAGCAAATGTATCCCTAAGGATGACCACTTACTAGGGCGCAATGTCAACCACCAAGGTGAAACAGGGCAAAGAGAATAATTTCGAAGCAAACGTTACATAATCAAAAGCAATTTTAAATGCAATAAACTCAATTGTCTCAAATATTGAAATGACACTCACCATGATACTTGGCTTGTACCTCATGGAGCAAGACCCAATGTCTTCTGGAAGCAAGTTGATGTGGTGGATACCTTCATGATGAACCTGAGATCTGTGGAGGTGAGGCGGGGTTCTGTCTGTGCAAGTGGACTCAGTCAACCATCTATCTCTCGGTACTTCGTGTCTGCAACCTGAGGGCCTCGAGACATCATCTCCTTATTTGTCGCTAGGAAATGAGGATAACAAGTTCCAAGGGTTCAAAACTCTTCTGGAGAACCATAGAAGTAAAAGGATGATTGTATTGAGATATGTTAGTAGAGGAAAGTATACCTCCAAAGAGTTTGATTCATTTTGTAGGGAAGTAAGGATCAAGAGGGAGTTGGCAATGCCTTGCAACCTATAGCAAAATGGAGTCATTGAAAAGGAAGAACACATCCATTGTTGAGACAACCAAGGGTATGGTTCATAACCTAGATTTGTCTTTATGTTCCTTTGGGAAGAGGCATGTAATACAATGGTCTACATCATAAACAAATGTCCGCGTAAGGTATGGTAGGAAAAAAACCCAAAGGAAGCTTTCACTAGTGAGAAACCTCAAGTATCACACTTGTCCACTGTATATTCATATCCTTGAGGAGAAATCAACTAAATTTAAACACACCAATTTGAATGGTTTTTTGTTGGATACAATGAGTCCTCAGGGATTAGAGAGCCTGCATTCCATCACAACAAAATATAGTAGTGAGCCAAGACATGAAGATTGATAAGGATGCATGGTCTTCAAGGTCTCAAAATACTCCAATGGAGATTGAGGGAGAAACACTTGTTGTCCCGGATATTGATCCACGGAAATTAAAAAAAAAAATCAGAATCAGATCAATGTGGTTCCATGGGTGTAATCGATGCTCGAGTGCCTTTTAGTTTAGCCAAGTAGCCTGAGTGGCTAACCTAGAGATTATAAGATGCACAGGGGCAAGTTGGAGCTCCAAATACATCTTTTCGAGTGAGTCATTCTCCTAAGAAGTTTTTGAACTATGTTGCTTTGATGTTTGTCCTCATTGACTAAAAGCCTTCTAGTTAATAACAGTAACAATAATAATATAATTTTAAAGTCGTGACATAGCGAAACACCAAAATGATGTATGAGAACCCTTTGTTTGTGGGACAAGGAACCCCATATGCACAACAATTTTACTACTTAGTTTACAAAAGTGTACATACTCTCCCCTCCCCCTAATTCGAAATTGTGACCTCCAAGGAGGAAATACATGTTCTTAACCATTTGGCCCACTCGAAAGGCAATGAAGAGTACGTATGACATGATGCCATGGTGGAGTATAACTCCATCATGAAGAATGATGTTTGGGAGATTGTGTCAAGACCAATGGGGAAGTTAGTGATTAATCCCAAGTGGTTGTACAAATTAAATCATGCAACAAATGGCAACGTAAAGATGTACACAATGCAATTTGTAGTATTCTCCTAGAGAAAGGAAATGGACTATGAGACATTTGCTCCAATGGCTAGGTATATTTCCATCCGGCCCATTTTATCTTTAGCTTTAGTGTTTGATTCGTATTTATATCGAATGGATGTCATTTCTTAAGGCTTTGTTTGAGGAGGAAGTATACATCAATCACCCAAGAGGCTTTGAGGCGCAATGTAAAGAAGGACCTTTGTGCATTGAAGAAATGATCACATCCCTAGTACACAAGGATTGTTTAGTCACTAATAGGTTTGGGCTTCACCAAAACTATCGCAAATTCCAATCTTTACTATTTGATCGATAGCTCGTATATGTGCGCTTTGGTTTGATAGATGACTTGATACTTACAGGTAGTTCTAAGAAGCTCATAGCATAATGAAAGACAAAGTTGGCAGATGAGTTCACCCTGAAGAACATCGACCTTGTGCATTATTTATTGGGTCCATAGATCTAGCAAGGTACACGAGAGAACTTTTTTGGTTAGTGGAAGTACATAGTGTGAAAATTCCCAAGCCCTAGGTGACTAAAGTCCTTATGATCTCAATCAAACTAGATTGTTGAATTTAACTACTGCATAAATAAATTTCAGACCATAGCATTAATCACACAATAGATGGAAATCCAATAGCAAAAGCATAAAAATTAATTTCACACAACATAGGTAATTACTCTTTCAATAATTGTTTTTCATTCCTTAAAAGAACTTACAAAGAAAAATGTTGCACGAATACCAAAAAACACGTCAAACTTGAGCTTTTACAACCTAATTGAAAGGTACAACTGCTAGAAAAAAACTAGAAACAACAAAAAATTGTTGTACGACCTACATGATAGCATGTATGGCATGTCCATACTGCTATACATATCTATATGTATGGTATTGTATGTACAACTGTGTGGATCCTTGTATGGGACTGTGTGTTGCTTGGAAATGCCTCTTTCCTGGCTGCATGCTCTCTCTCCCTCTCTCCGTCGCTCAATCTGCTCAACTACTTAAGTGTCCTTGTGTGTGTCTTAACTCTCTATCTTAACTTATCTTTATAGTTTTAGCTGAGACCCAAACCCTAATCTATTTTTTAGATCACTACTAAGTCTAAGTCATGCATGCTTGAAATACACTTTTTAGACTCAGCTGCTAAAAATAAGACTTTCACTTTTTAACTAAAGTGAATTACAAAATAGAATTGCTATTTCAAAAATAGAATTATTTTTTCAAAAATATCTCGAACTAATTCCTATCTGAGCTATAATTCTCAACACTCCCTCTTAGTGAGGAAGGAATTATGCACCAATCCCAGTTTGCTTTTGAATGCCTCAAACTTCCCTCTTACCAAGAGTTTGGTCAAAATATCAGCTACTTCTTGATCCATCAAAATATACTAGAGCTTCATTGCTCCTGTCTGAATCATGTCTCGTGTGAAGTGATCTATGCTCTCTATTGAGCTGAGTGCCATAGAAGTTTGCTTCTTGTTGAACCAAGATATCGTCATTGATCCCAAGCTAAAGAAACACCTTGAGGTGCTCTTCATGCTTGTTGCACTACCTGCCCACTCTGAGTCTGTATACCCCTGCAACTTGGCTTCACCGTCTCCAAGATATCTTAGACCATATTCCATTGTGCCCCTCAAATACATAAGCACGTGTTTTGCTACTACATAATGCTCATGCCTTGGCTCCACTATGAACTGACTAAAGGTATTCACTGCAAAACAAGCATGGGACTCCTTCTCACTTACTTCAAAGCCTCGAGGTTGTTCTTTATACCTAGAGACTAGAGCAA
>JASDQU010242731.1:221978-233254 GCA_032191745.1 Picea mariana
TACTCCCTATATCCATGACTAAGCTATCCCAAGAGTCTGGAAAAGAACATAATAGGATTATACACTTCACCTCCTTATTGATTTTAATATCCACATACGATAACTAGCTTAAAATGGTATTAAACACATTTAAATGCTCAGTCACCGAATTACCATCACTCATTCTCAAAAGATACAATTTATTTACGAGAAATGACTTATTTACCAAAGATTTTGATTGGTATAAACTTGCCATCTTTTCCCACAGATTCTTGGCTGAATCTTCACTTGAGACATTCAACAGTACCGAATCTGCAAGACAAATCCGAATCGTACTTCTTGCTCTTCTTTCGAGTTTCTCCCATTCTTCTGTTGACATGCCTATCCACTGGGTACATAGATAGATCGTTGTCCATTGTTTTCGATCTACAAGAAGATCTTCCATTTTAAGCTTCCAAAGCTCAAAATTCTCTCCATTGAACTTTTCTATCTCTATTCTCGGACTACTCACCATTCTTTACCACGATCTTTAGCACAATTTATGACTTACAACTCTTACTATACCTAGGGTTTAGCTCTTAGACTCAAGATTAATAAATCAAGATCTGATACACACATCAAAGCTTAACACAACTCTGATACCTATTTGTCAGAGATGAACCTCGCTTTGATACCACTTGTCAGGAAATGAGATACACTTCCACACTAAACCTAACATAAGAGAAGAAGAATTTAATCAAGAACTTAAATGGAAAAGCAATGACACAATACACAGA
This sequence comes from Picea mariana, assembly GCA_032191745.1. Lineage (NCBI taxonomy): Eukaryota > Viridiplantae > Streptophyta > Pinopsida > Pinales > Pinaceae > Picea > Picea mariana. Next base: position 222,734 of record JASDQU010242731.1, read on the forward strand.
GATTTTACCCTGGAAACCCAAACCAAGAAAGCCAACATTCCTCGAGCATTCTTCTCTCTTGTTGTCTTATTCAATCTGAATAAAAGGTTACATGTCTAACCTTGGTCCACACCTAAGAAACAATTGACATCATACCCTCTTTCCTATGCAAGAACAACCCTGTAGCCAATCCGACTTACATCTACATGACCAAGAACCTACATCTAAAGATTTCTCTAAAGATTTGATTATCATTATTAAACTTTACGACCTTACAACACGCCTCTTCATAGGATTTACAATAGGAAAAACCCTAAAAACATGGTTCCCCAAAACAATTACAGATCCATGTAGGTCATTGGTTACAAATCCCGCAAATCTCAAGATTTTTTTAGAGTCGACTCCAAGTCAGATTACCAATCAACTACCAGTTGGCCTTCATCCGGTCTTCAATCGATCGCTACACGCCCTCCTGTCGACCTCTTGTTGGTTGACCTCTTCGAATTGTTTCCGATGCCTTTACCATGTCAAACTGCCTCAACCTTCGACTTCGACTTTAGCCTATCAACTAACCTTGACCTTTGACCTGATGTCGATCCACCTGGACTTTGACCATCAGTCGATCCACCTCGACTAGACTTTCATTACAAAGAATATAACAACCCAACACAACTAAACTAACCAAGATTTCTTATGCTTACTCATTTGCAAGTGAAATAACAATGTTAGAGTTTATGTAACTATGACTAGCTCTATAATCAATTAAAATTGTTATGTGCTGGTTATCAATCTTACCTTCCACTTCAATCACGGGGGATTGGTATTCTGCTTGCTTGTTGTCCAAGGCTACATTAAGCCTTGGCATGTTTCCTCCCATGTCTTCAACTATTTCAGCCTCCTGAATGTTGTTGATAGTCCTCATTCTTTATCCTTTGTGCAGACAGTCTCTATATAAATGATTCTCCTCACATCCCCAACATTGTATAGGTTGTTTCCTTGGCCTTTTCCTAAATGAATCTGCCATCCTGGGCTCATTTTGAGTTGATTGTCCTTGCTGATTTTCTTATGAGTTGTTCTTGAAAAAGAGGGGCTTAAAACCTTTCTACCTTTGATCCCTCTTTCCTTTCATCTTGCCACTCCAAGATTTTTGGAAAATTGACCTCCCTCTACTATGTTCATAATGATGCTTTGCTCTCCTTATGGCCTCCTCAAACATCTGAGGGTTATCATAGTGTATCTTGTCACTGTAGAAGGAGGGTCACCCACTTAGAAATATTTGGATTTTGACCTTCTCATCCTTTATGAATCCCACATACTTCAACAACTCAAATAATCTCTTCTCATACTCATCCATTGTCATGCCTCCTAACTTGAGTTCAAAGAACTCTTTCATCTTCCTTTCATAATAGTGCTCAGACAAATATCTCTTGGAAATATCTTTTGAACTACCTCCATGAAACATTTTTCTCATCAAGGTGATTGCCTTGCTTAAGTTGATCCCACCACATAGCCGCTTTTATTTGCAAATGGTAGGTTGCAATTCTTGTTTCTACCCTTGAGGGGTAATCATGCAGCTGAAAATATTTCTTCATTTCCAACAACCATGCCTTGACCTCTTCTCCCTTTTTATGCTCACCATTAAAATTTGGTAGCTTTATTTTCCTAAGTTCACCTTGCAAGATGTTTTCCTCAAGCCTTCTCCTCTGCCTCCTGATAGGAGACACACTTGGGTTACTCCCTGGCCCTGAACTTGCACAAGCTCTCCTAGTGGATTTCTTTGGGGATTCACGATGCCTTCTCATACTTCTTGGTTGTCTGTCATTTCCGCGATCATCCCTTCTGTTGTGTGATCTGGATGATGTCACTTGTTTATCATTATCCATTTTTTTTGTGCCAGATTCTTTATTGGTTTGACTATGTAGCATATTCAAACTCCGTAGTATCTCCTCTCAAGCTTTGATAATCTTTTCATTATCGGTCCTATAACTCTACACTTTCCTTTGCAGGATTCTCATAGTTAGAAGTTTATGCCTTCCTCTTCTTCCATTAGACTCTATCTCGTCATTTCCCATACTGACATGCAACCCTATGAATTCCTCTCATGGTTGTAAGATCCCTAGGCATATTCCATAACTCCAGTCCTCATATAAGAACCAAAATTATTTTCTTGTACCTCTAATTCTGCAAGAAATGTGCATGTACTAATTATTGTTAGAACATGTATAGTATAAAACATTTCATTAATTATAATACATGTAACATCCTCGTTTTCAATCCCCAAACTAACGATGTATATTGTATATGTAGTACATGGCCAAGAGCCAAGTGATGTATATTGTAAATGTAGTATGTGGTCGAGTTCCAAGACAATGTAATATGTAAATCATGTAAATGATGTAAATTGAATATAATGGATAAAATCACGAGTTGCAGATGGACTCGGACGAATATTTGGGGGCTAAGTATCCACAAGAGAGGGTAGGGGTCCAAGGGGGAGAGTTACTGATTTCTATTAAATCAAAACCCATTTCTTATTTCCTTATGAATTGTCCTTACTATGAACCTTCCATTAGTTGTTGAGTGTGCTAGTGCCCAATCATTGAATTCATGTAAGAGGGTTGGTGTGAGAGTCACTTCCCATAGTGATTGAGAGCATGGGGGGCGAGTACAATCATCTTGGGGAAGAGTGCAAGTCAAGCAAGCAAGAGAAAGGGAGGACATTCGTATGGGTAGGAGACCAAATTTGAACATTCACATTTTAGCACAGAGAATAGTTTTTACATGGAGTTTTTTTGGCCAGCAATGGAGTATTGAGTGTTGAAGCTTGAAGGTAGTTGTTGTGGGCACGTTTGGCAGTTGTTTGAAGATGGAATTTCATGGAGAAATATTGTGCAAGCCTATGAGTGAATTTTTATTCAAAATTCATCCAAGGAAGCACATGTTTTACTGCTGGGTGAATTAGTGTTGTAGCAGTAGAATTCTTGAGGTCCCAGCAAGTATAATTCCTGTCCAACCTATGTTGGAAGCCCCAGAGGGGAGTGGAAAGTCTTGAGGGACTGTGAGAATTGAATGGGGATTCCATCCCTTGGGTTGTGTAGGTTGAGGGGAAGAGAGCTAGTGGATTGGAATTGGCTATGAGTTTGACTGCTGAGAGGGCAACATTGTCCAGCCTTAGGGACCACCATTTCTTGTGGATTCATAGCCCTAAATTGGGGGTGTCTTGTTGTTGAGAACTGGGACAACAAGGCTATGATTGCGAGGAGCGTTCTTCCTCTGTAGCAGGTTGCATACTTTTATGAGATAAGTGTTCTTATATGCTATATTGATGTGTTAAATGCTGATATATAATTGTTGTGCATTTTAGTCTGAGTTATATTTGGTTAATGTTGCTTACTGAGAGTAGAAAAAGGCATTCTTGTCCTTATTTTATGGTTGAATAATGTTGTACGTATTTATTTATTGTTGTGCACAATAAGAGTGACTATATTTACATTTTTTATTTGTATGGATAGTTGAATGAACTTGAATGTCATGATGTGTGTTATTTTTTGCATTTAGATTCAATATCAGAAATTTTGATTGAGTCATTTTAGTAGTGATGTGACCCAGCTAGGGGCTGGGTATGTTACAATATGGTATCAGAGCTACTTTTTCAACACTGGACCCATATGGGCCAATAACCAGTGCGAATTTGAGCAAATTCATTGTTATAGACTTTAGTTTGAGTGAATTTGGGGGAAAACAGTGGAGAGCCATTGTGAAAATCCCCAAATTCATGGGAAAATTCAGGATTTAGTTACCCAGAATTGTCTGAGACGTTTAATGGACTTAACTGACTAGATTACAGAGTTAGATTAGGCATGCAAGGTTGAATTTTGCATTTTAACAGAGGCTGACAGAGCTAGGAGAGTTTAAAGAATTAACATCCAAGATTGCTTTTGATATGATGATCAACGACCTAGATTTGTTTTAATGAAATTTAAAAATTTCCAATGTTTTTGAAGTTTGGAAAGTATGCCAAATCGATGACTGAGAGTCATTTCGGTGGTTGGAGAAATGAGATAAATCGATGGTCTAGATTAGTTTCGGTTGTTTAGAAAGTTAGAGTAGAATTGACGACCAAGATCATCTTGAGTGAGAGATCGACGACCCAGATTCACCTACATTTTGATCAAAAAATTTTAAGTGTTGAAATTTGCTAACAGAATTCACTGATGGCTAAATTGACGAGTTGGGTTAGGCCAAAAGAAGTCTCCAATCACCAACGCCTGATGGTCGGGGATCGACAGATTTTGGCCAAAATTTCTAAGTTATAGAGTTCACCAACAAAACTCACTGATGACAGATGGTCGGGGATCGACAAAATCCGACGAAGGTTTCATCAATCCAAAGGGGATTGTCAATTGTCAATGGCTAACGATCGAGGATCGATGAAATTTGACAAGAGTTTTTATTTGTTTGAGAGAAATCATTGATGGTCGATGGTGGATGATGAGGCATCAAAAGATTTATCATAGTGCTTTAAATCTTCCAAAAGAAGTAGTCGATCATCGATGAAGGAAAAGAGGATGATGACATCATCATCCATGTGTCATGCCACATCAACAAAATTGATACCTCGGATGATGTGTCATGCCACATTAGCATAGTCTCCATGTTAGAAAATGGATGGTCGATCACTGATGGTCGGGGATTGACAAGATTTGTGGGCAACTGGTTGTTGAGGAAATTCTATGATCATCGATGGTCGATGATCGGGTGTTGGAGAGATTCGCGAGCAGTTTTGGTTGCGAAGAGGAATGACCGATGGCCGATGACCGATGATCGGGCGTCAGGGAGATCAGAGAAAGTTGGATTTACAAAAAGAAATGACCGATTGTCGATGGAGAGTGGATAAACAATCTATATTTCTTCTAATTTTAGATTGACGACTCAGCCTGAAGGACTGTCAAAAGACTAAAAACAGTCAAATTTCCAGTTTTTTTTTTTCTGGTTTTTGAAGGTCATTAACTTGCGGGGTAATTTTGAGGCCCCAAGCGACGTTTTTAGCCAATAAAAACCCATGAGAATAGAGTGTGCCAAGGTACATTGTGTCGTTGTATTTCAAATAAAATAGCTCGAGGAGAGATTTCCAACGAGCTAATCTGTTCACAAAATGGAGCTCATATTAGAAAGTTACAGGCAAAATAGTAAGGGTAAAAGTTTGGCACAAATTTACTCCCAGATGACATAACTCCTTGTTCATAAATTTGTTTGGGGCTCAAGAGTAGTCTATGAAAAGTTGATGAACCATAGAAGACAACCATGAAGCCATATTTGGGATTTGGGTATGTGAAAATGTGCAAGAAGAGAAATAAGACACATGTAGCATATCAAGGATAAATGGGGAAAAATAGTCAAAACTTCTTTGGGCCATAACTTTAAGCTCAGAGCTCGGAATTGAGCAAATTAATAATCATTGGAAAGGTCTCGAGGAGGAGAATAAATTTTTCCACCTATAATTTGAATTCAGTTATAATATTTTCTCATAAAATGATAAAGATATTTCCGTAACAGTGAGAAAGTGGGAATTGCAACATGTGGGTGTTATAACTTTCCACTCATAATTCAAGATGAGGCATGAGTACAACCGTTGGAGAGTTGTTTCAGAGAAGAATGTGTTTAATGAATCATAATTTTGACTTGGTGCATTGTATTGTTCATAAATTTAGGTGAAGAATAACTGATAATCCAATTAGTAAATATTTTGCAATATGCTTAATCCTAACAATAATTATTGCATGCACATTCTTGCATAATTAGAGATAAAGGAAAGCAAAATTTAGTTCCTATATGAGAACTATACACATGCATGACACACAAGGGTTTTACATCCATGAAGAGGAGATCATAGGTCTTCATGTTAGCATGAGAAATGTTGAGACAAAGTCAAATGGAAGAAGAGACAAGCATGAGTCTGTAACCATGAGAAGCCTGCAAAGAAAAGTGTAGAGATATAGAGCTGATAATGAAAGGATCATGAAGGCTCAGGAGGAAATACTACAGAGCCTAAATATGATGCAGAAGCAAGTCAACAAAGATTTTGGCACAAGGCAATAAGCTAATTCCAAGCAAGTCGAAGTGTTTAGGTCTCATGATAGAAGGTATGAACATGGAGGATCTAGACAATTAAGGAGAATTAGAATGCATTAGCATCATCATTCCATGGGGCACTTGAATAGAAAAACATATGCACATTCAAGGTCACTAAGCAGTCCAAGTATATCTACAATCATGCATCAAAGAAGGAGACATGGGTCATAGCTTACAAGTGGAACTGAGGAAAATCAAGCCACCATCTTTTGATGGGGAAAATAAGAAAGGAGAAGATGAAAAAGCATGGTTGTTGGGAATGAGGAAATGTTTCCAGCTACATAACTACTCATTAAATGCAAAAGCCAAAATTGTAGCCTACCACCTTCAAGGAAAACAATTTATGTGGTGGGATTGACTGAAGCAGGTTAAGCACCTTGATGAGAAAATAATTTCTTGGAAGTAGTTCAAGAAATATTTTCAACAACAATACTTGTCAGAGCAATATTATGACAAGAAGATGCAAGAGTTCTTTGAACTCTAACTTAGGAACATGGCCATGGATGAATATGAGATAAAGTTCTTAGAACTTATCAGGCATGTGAGCTTCATCAGAGATAAGAAGGTCAACGTTCAGAGGTTCTTGAGTGGATTGCCATCCTTCTACAAGGATAAATTTCAGTTTGATGAGCCCAAGAATTATCCATAAGGAAGGATAATTATTTGTATGAGCATAACAGAGGAAGGCCAACTTTCGAAAATGCTTGGGATGACAAGAAGAAATAAAATATGGATCAAAGGAATAAAGTATTTAAACCACCTTTCATAAGGAATAGATATCAAGCATATTATCAAGGGAAACCATCTCAAAGTGATCAGAAAATGATAGAGTCCTTGGGAAAAGAGCCAAGACAACAACCCATAAAGTGTTGGGGATGTGAAGGAGATCACATGTATAAATGTTGTCCTCATCAAGGAGATAAGACGAAGACTTTGCATAGCATCAAGCAAGAGGAGACAGTATAGGATATGTGAAAAAACATGCCAAGGCTTTATGCAACCTTAGACAATAGACAAGAAGACTATCAATACCACATGATTGAAGTGGAAGGTAAGATTGATAATCAACCCATAGCTGTATTAATTTATTTTGGAGCTATTCATAGCTATATAGATCCAAAGCTAGTTGAAAGATTTAAATTGAAGAAATGTAAGCAAGAAAAGTCTTAGTTAGTTCAACTAGCTACTGGAACCAAGAGAAGAATTAATGAGCTTGTTAAAGAATTCCCTATAAACATGAATGGAACTAACACTAAGGCAGATTTGAAAATCATACCGCTTGGGTCTTATGACTGCTTGATTGGTATGGATTGGCTAGAAAATCATCGTATTGTTTTAGATTGTTATAACAAGGTTTTCACATGTCTTGATGAAGAAGGGAATCCAAGGATAGTGCAAGGTATTCCAAGGCCTATATATGTCCAAGAGATTTCAACATTACAATTGAAAAGAAGTTTTAGAAAAGGGTTCCAGATATGCATCCCATATGGAAGAGCCAAGTCTTGAAGATTATCCAGTCTTGAAAGACTTTGAAGACATGTTTGAGGAGTTGCCAAGATTGCCACCAAAGAGGGATATAGATTTTTCTATTGACTTAATGCTTGGAGATGCCTCAGTATCCAAGACTCCCCATAGAATGAGCACGTTAGAGATAAAAGAGTTGCACATGCAACTACCAGAGTTGTTAAAGAAAGGGTACATATTCCCAAGTGTTTCTCCTTGGGGTGCCCCGATTCTTTTTGTCAAGAAGAAAGTTGGAACACTGAGGTTATGTATTGACTTTAGATAACTGAACAAGGTTATAGTCAAGAATAAATATCCTTTTCCAATAATCAATGATCTTTTCGATCAACTGAAAGGATCAAATATATTCTCCAATATTGACTTGAGGCCAGGCTATTGTTATCACTGAAATATCGTCTGCAACATTGCACACAAATGGTTACAGAAACACAGCAATGCCAACAATAATTAGTTCACCTGGAAGACTGAAATGCATTCAAAAGGAAAAAAACTATACAATTGGGTCAAAAATTGGCATGCGTAAATTCACCAAAGAAAGCACATGCACAATGCACAGCCAACAAAGCCCTCAGAGCGCACAATGCTCCAAATGCACGATTGTGTACGAGAAAATCTGCGCACTTCAATGAAGGATGCATTTATGGATCTTGTCGCCGCTCAACCACTTATGGATCAGCTCCCAACACGATTTTACCTTCATATATGTGGGGCATCCAAATGGGGGGTTGGTCAAGGACTAGAGGGTGCCCTAAAAGGCCCCTTGTTCACACCAAGAACTGATTACATTTTGCCTTGAAGAAATTCTATAAATAAGAGCCATGGGTGCACTAAGAAACCAAGATCTTCATAGTATTTTTATGTTGTAAGAATTCTCCCTTGAGAATCCTTTTTTCCCTTAGGAGCCTTCAAGCATCATTGCAATAGGCCATTCCACTCACCTCTTGAGGGAATATGCATTGTTGTTCTTCACCATTTTCCATTTTCTTCCATTGCATGAAGAGCTCTCCATTAGGGAACTCAAGAGCCCTCCCACAAGGAGGAAGAGGGGACTCATAAGTACTCATTTTTCTCTATGGTGTTTTGCCTACTAATCTATTGATCCATTGGTAGCATTATGTTGGTCATTGGTAGATTTTTATGGTTCTAAGTTTCTCATATTTTCTAACTTTTATTTCTTAGTTGTTTTAAGTTTATTTCTTTGTTTATACATGTGTTTGGCTTGTTTAACCCACTCACAAACTTCTGTCTTGTCTAGCAGGCTCATCTATACATGCAAGTATTGTTGTTTTGCTCACCCAAGTGAGAAAACCAACACAACAAATTGGCGACCATACTGGGGATAGGTATCAAATTCCATCCTATTTGAGCTTAGAGAGCACTTCTTTTTAATCAATTTGTCTTGCAGGTACCAAAACCAGCCTAGCCCAACCTTCCAAAGGCAAAATTTAGAGTTGGAGGAGGAGTATTTCACTCAAAAATTTCTCCCCCAACGTGTGACAGGAAGTGCGCGGATTTTCCTGCCCATAGACGTGCACTCTATGCATTGTGCGCACCACAAACTTCTTTGCATTGCACATTGTGTGCCCACTGCGCATCTGTCAGAGTTGTAACTCGCGCATATCTCTAGTTTTTCAAAATTGTAAGGGTTTTTATGATGATTTGAAGGCCCCTAGCCTTCAAATTTTTGCTTCCATGCACTTTGTAAGGAATCTGCACTCCACTTAGAGTCCTTTCCCATATGAATGGTTAGCTAAACATAGGCACTTAAGGGGTAAAAATAACCATATATTCTCCTCTTTTGCTTTGGTTTCCACATAGATGGCTTGTTTGGCTTGTAAAATTTTAAGTTGAGATTATTGCTATCATACATAAATCACTTACATTGGGACTAGAAGTTAACTTTGACCCTTGAGTATGCTCTTCTCTCGCACCCTAGTGTAATCTTGAGAATCAAAAAGGTGGTTAAAGGGACATTTCATCTCCTTTAACAAAAATATTTAGGAGAGGACAAAGCCCCCCTAGGGTTCCTCTTAGTTTTTTTGAAATCATCTTAAAGTTGTAAGGGCTCATACATGCCCAGATGTTGCAAACTTAGGATAGTTTCTTGAAATTGTTTTCTTAGTTTACATCACAACCTAGGGAAGTTTAAGGATCAAAGTAATTGGCCCATACATGCCCACATGCTTACAATCTAGGATAGTTTTCAAGATTTCTTAGTGTAAACAACATTTAGGGAGTTTAAAGGATTTGTAAGGATCCATATGTCCACATGCTAGTTCTTTGGGGCTTTTAAAATTCCGCAAGGTTGTACCAATGACACGTAGTAATCTAGGTAACAAAGATTTGTAAGGACCACATAAAGTCCACATGTTGCAATCTCACACCTAACTTATTAAAAACTTGGCACACTTTTTTCACTTGCTCACACACAAAGTCACTCCCCACACACCTAATTTCTATTTTGAATTGTGGAGGTTGAAGTAGGTATTCTCCAAAGTAATTCCGAAACATCCCACTACTTATTTGGAAATTATCTACACCCATTAATTCAAACGAGATTGGTTCACACCCCCAATCTCTTAGCCCACCACATCTAAATTTTTCTAAAAACTCACTAAGTTTTCCTCCACAGGAGGTGCCAAAAGAAATTTTTTAGTCTAGGTAGGATTTCAAGGGTAAGCATCCAAATAACCCCCCGTTATCTCATTATCACATGTTCAAACATTAGAAGTTGACAAATAGGGAACTTTTAAAATCCTCTAAGTCAAGTGTTCCTGCACCATAAGGCATGGAGATAGCCGTGAAGGGTCGAAAGCCGAGGTTTGGTTGTTCTACGCATCCCCCCTTGAGTCACCCAACACTTGGAAGAGTTCCAACTCGTGACCC
>JASDQU010242731.1:242059-258998 GCA_032191745.1 Picea mariana
ATCGTGGCCGTGAAGTAATGGCCACCCTCTCCTCCATCATGTCGAGCCAACACATGGGCCCACTACATCAGTCGTGGCTCTCTTGGCCCTAGAAGCTCCACCAGAATCCTAGGGCGTAACAGGGGCACCCTCTCCAGAAACCAGGCCACCATGATAGACCCAAATGTGAAGTCACCAGAGTGGGATGTCCGACACTGGTGAATCTTCCTTATCATAATGGAGTGCAGCATAAGCCCCCAGGAAAAATGGTTCCCATCAAGGAGCCTTTCCATAATCTTAAGTTGACCTCATGTGATCCACTGAGTCCCCAAGGATCCATAGATCCTCACCACCATAGCGGCGATGCACTCCGTCAAGAGGTAATCGATTGCCTCAATCCTGATGACCGACCTGGACATCGGGTGTGGCCCTGTGCAGTGGCGATACGCCAAGTCACCCACTCTCTCATCCCTCGACATCTCGGGGTCAACAGGAAGGGCCATCCCACAGAATGGGAGCTCGTCAGAAAATAGACATAATGTAAGTTGCTTCCCCCCGACGATGAAACACTGCAGATCAGTGCTCCACATGGCGATCAAATATTGGAACAGGAAATCCTGCGATAGTATCAACGGGCAGTCGAAGTACTTGAGCAAACCACAGACTGCCAAGTGCCTCCGAACTCATGGTTGATGTCTCACCACCTCTTTGAGATGGTCCCAGTCTCGCTCTCTCCAATGCCCTGACATCATGCTCTCTGGACTATGTTGATCACCTACATTCACATAAAAACACTTGGTCAGACTTCATCATCCATAAAACACCTCAAAAAATTCAAAATTTCAACACCCTTAGCCTTGCCTCCAGTGCGCGACTTTCACCCATACAGGTGTGCACATGTGCGTGCATGTTTGTTGCACATGTGTGTACTCATGTGCAACTATCTGCAGAACAACCACGCATTCTGTGTGCACCTATTCTCTGGACAACTATGCACCGATGCCCATATTTCTGAGAAACAACTGCGCACAGTGAGAAACTGTCAGTTTAACAGGTGTGCATCCCATGCACCCCTGGTTTTTCGTCCCCCACTCCCACATGCTTGGTTGTGTCAAGCATAGCCGTACGCTATGTGCGAGAGAAGGAATTATACCCGCACATATGCATGCGGGTATTTCTCCTTCTCTCATGCATTGGTGGCCCCCTACCCAAAACTACCATTGTACGACCATCCGTACACCCCCTAACTCAATTCTACAAATTTCAGATTATGCGGGAGGATGGGACCACTAACCTGGCCATCGCAACTCCCAGTTCAGCCAACCGGAGTGCACGTAATCTCCAAATCTCCTCATGATGCTCTCATCAAATCAACTACAATGACGGGTACACATGAGGTGGCATGGTGGGCCCACCAACCATATATATTCCCTTTTTCCAAACTTTCACACTCAGTTACAGGAGCCCAAAGCCTCCATTTTCTGATCTGTTCTCAGCCGTGGGATCCTAGTCCTGCCATATATACATTCACATTCCCCGCGTCATCATCTGAACTTGGCCCCAGGAGAGAATTGTTTTCACATCACATTCAAGTATGCATGCTAATGTTCAAAATTATTAGATAACTTCTATATGTTATTTATCATCAGATATTGTTCACGTCGGGTATTTTGTTTTCATGTGTGCAGGTACCTGGTCATCAAAGCAACACAACCCCTTCACGTATATTTCTGACACTGACATGTAATTATTCCCTCTGTAAATCAATTGCATCTCCTAGTCACACCCTCTGACATTTACCTTTAGGGTCCTTACATCCGGCTCTGCAGTACTGTCACCTCTGCTTCATTTTGGTACTGTAACTCAGTAGCACTCTCCCCCACACGAGTTGTTCCATTCATAGTTCCCGATGTAGACCCCCCCCTTCTCTCCTTAAGGGTCCATGACCTCCCAGTTAAGGATCTTAATCTCTTGAGCTATATTAGCTCTTTCAGACCTTCAATGGCCTTGGAACGCTTTACACAGGTCCCTTTTTCTCTTTAAGCACAGGTCCTATGGAACCTATGGGCCCCTTCCTTAACGCTTTTACAAACTTCGAGTTTCTGGGCACTAACTCCTTTCTACTAGTCCCCCTCCTTCATGTGACCTTGGGCTATGGCCTGGGGCTAGGCCTCCTAGCGCTTCATAACTTTGGGTTTCGGCTTCCTTGTGTGCAACTGATCTCTTTCTACGCAAACTCTAAACCGACGGAGTTACTCAGAACCGGATCTATAGTTTATGCCTCTCCGATAACCAATGGTGACGATCTTCTCATGCTTCGCAACTTTGTGATTTTGGGATTCTTGACTCCTCGATACTCTGAATCCTTGAATCCATGAATCCCCGAAAGAACTCATGGATAACAACTGCGTAACTTTTCCCAGATCCAACAGCCTGGGACGATCTCACTTCCTTTGAACGGATCCATGGTCTAGATGAGCTTTAGGTTCCATAACTTTGGAAGATTTGCTTTCCTCGCAAATGAAAACCTCTGAACATGTGAAGTCCGAAGGACTTCGAGGTGCAACCTCCCCATGCATTTTTGAGATCAAATGGTTGTTCATGATCCCGGTTTCTTCCGAAGGGATCTCAACCATCACTTTGCAACTTTCAACATATTTCTCCCTTCCTGTTGATTCTTGGTCACTATCTCTTCTAAGCTTTACTCTGACTCACTCCTTGTGAACTTGGAATCTCTGACAAAATTCAGACTTAGTGATTTCTTCAAAAGAATTTTCTCTACGCACTCCTTGCACTTCGCAATCCCGTTCTTGACACTTAATCGATTCTTGGCCCTGTGCACTCCTTGCAACACTCGCTTAAGCTTCTCTTTATCTCTTCTAAGTTTAACTTCTCAAACTCTTTGACTCTTCCAAGGGCTACTTCGACACTTAGTCAAACTTCGAATCTGTACACTCCTTGCAACAAATTTCTATGCAATACTTAGCTTCTTGTAGGCGATTGTGCACACCTTGCAGCAGTCTCTTTGGACTCCTTGCAAAGGGAAGTTTCACACTATCTCTTCTGATCTTCTGAGTCGAAACAAACTCTGTCAACACACTCCTTGTGGGCTATATGCACACCTTGCATGAACTCAATGAAGAGAAACAATTGAAACTTATCCAAACACTTCAAAGTTTCATATACTCATCAACATAACTCATTCATTCATGAAAAAAAAATAACAAGGAATTGTAAACAATAACAACACCATGCATTGGATCAATTTTCCTCTGTTATATATTCATTCAAATGTAAATGGCTACATCTATGATAAAACAAGAACTAAAAACTCAACAACAACTAAATCACAACAATCTCCTACTAACCAGCAGCGACCTCATTTGAGCATACAAAACCTATATTTATCCTAGAGGGTTCCTAGGGTTCCCTCTGACTACTTGTCTACTCAAGAAAAAACTAATTGCTACTTAATCTCCGTTACATTAAAGTCTAGGAGTGAAACTCCCAGATCATTCATGATCATTCATCTCTCAAGCATTTGATCTTCTTCAATTTTCGATCATTTCAAAAAAAAGAAGAGATTTGCAGGAAACACCAACGGTTAAGATTCTAGAATAATTCAAAGGCGTGATAAGGCACTGAGTTGTCTCTCCACATGGGCTTGCCGATGATGCTCCTGCATCATACGCCCTTGGAAAAAAATTCATGGACTCCTGTCGATGAGCTCTTGCACTGACTTTCCATGCTTCTATATATCAACTTCATTTTTCCAACTTGCATCTTCTATCGAGTGTCCCTTCCACTTGACCAAATATTCAAAATAGGTCTTCCTCATGCTCTTCTTGCCAATCCTCTGATCAATGATCTTCTCCATCTGTGGATTTTCTGCTACATGCATTTTCTTTTCCCACTAAATCTCTTTCTGACCTTTTGTTTCTCCTACTTGATATTCCCTGTAAGGATACATGTCTGATATGTTGAATATGGGTGATATGCTCACATCATATGACAACTCAATCTCATAGGCATCTGGATCAAACTTCCTTAAGATCTTACATGGTCCTATCTTCTTCATCTTTAACTTGTTATATATTCCCCTTGGGAACCTTTCCTTCTTGAGATTTTCCATAACCTGACCTCCTACTTCAAATTGAATTTCTTTGCGATGTTGATCAACTCTGTGCTTGTACTCTTGGATAGAGTTTTGCAATTGCTCTTTGATCTTGCTATGGAGGTTCTACATTTCTGTAGCAAAATCTTATGCTCCAATGCTTCTGATCTCACTATGTTCCAAGTCTCTGAACTTAGGTACTCCTCTTGGCTACATTCCATACAATATTTGGAATGGGCTCTTTCCAGTGCTCCTGTTTGGTGAGTCATTGTATGCAAATTCTACTTGTGGCAGAATCTGATCCCACTGACTATGATGCTTAATGACCAAACTCCTCAATAAATTTCCCAAACTTCTGTTCACCACCTTAGTCCGTCCATCTGTCTGAGGGTGATAAGCTAAGCTGAAGGACAAATCTGTCCCCAACTTCTTCCACAGTGTTCTCTAGAAATGACCAATGAATTTGGTATCTCTGTCTGAGACAATACTTTTGGGTAATCCATGAAGATGAACAACTTCCTTGAAAAATAAATTTGCAACATGTGTTGTATCACTAGTCTTTTGGCATGGGATAAAGTGTGCCATCTTTGAAAATCTATCCACCATTGGAATCACATCCTCTTTGTGTTATTGGCAGTCCCAACACAAAATCCATGCTTATTGCATCCAAAGGCCTCTCTGGTATTGGCAATGGTTGATACAATCCAATGTTTTGTATTTTGCCTTTTGCATGTTGGCAAATTCTACATCTATTCACAAACTTTATCACTTTTGTTCTCATACCTAACCAATATTATGAACTGCTCAATTGTGCAAATGTTTTATCATGGCCGAAATGTCCAACCAATCCTCTGCTATGCTTTTCCTTCAAAAGGTTATCCCTCATTGAGAATTTTGGTATGCATAGCTGATTGCCCTTGAACAACAATCCCTCTTGGACCATATACTCTGTCCACTGGCTCCTGTCTCTTAGCACAGGATTTGCACATGCTTCGTATGCTCCCTTGAAGTGTGGATCATCACTGTAAATTCCCTTAAGGTGTTCAAACTCTAAGGTCTTCACCTGAAACTCCTGCAGAATCAAACATCTCCTGCTTAATGCATCAACAACCTTGTTAGCATTTCCAGAAATATGTTTTATGACAAAAGTAAAATTCTGCATAAACTCAATCCACTTTGCATGTCTCTGATTCAATTTTTCCTGTCTGGTTATGAATTGTAAAGCCTGGCTATCAGTATACAAGACAAATTCCTTTGGAACAAGGTAGTGCCTCCATTTCTTCAAGGCTTGAATTATGGCATAAAACTCTTTGTCATATGTGGAGTACTTTCTCTTAGTCTCATTCAACTTCTCACTGAAATAATCAAGAAGCCTATTTTCTTGGCTCAAAACTTCTCCAATTGCAACTCCACTTGCATCACATCTCACTTGAAATGTTTTTTTGAAATTTGGCAAGACCAGAATCAGTCGTTCTGTTATCTTCTCCTTCAATATATTGAAGTTGCTCTCAGATTCCTCTGTCCATTTAAAAGACTTGTGCCTCTTCTTCACTGTAGCCATCATTGGTGCACAAATTCCACTGAAATTTCTAATGAACTTCCTATAGAAACTTGATAATCCATGGAAACTTCTCACTTCAAACATACTCCTTGGTGATGGCTATTCTTTGATCACTTTCACCTTCTTTGGATCCATCTTCAATTCATTTGAATAAATAAAAAAACCCAAGTAAATGAATTCTATCTTCATAAAAGAGGACTTCTTCAGATTTATCAACAACTTTTCCTACTGTAGTCTCCTCATCACTAATGTCAGATGTCTCAAATGCTCCTCTTTAGTCTTGCTAAAGACCAGTATATCATCCAGATATACAACCACAAACTTGCCAATGAAATCTTTTAGTATTTCATTAATCAATCTCATAAAAGTACTTGGGGCATTTGTTAAGACAAATGGCATAACAAGCCACTCATACAACCCTTCATTTGTCTTAAAGGTTGTTTTCCACTCATCACCTTCCCTCATCCTTATCTGGTGATATCCACTTTTCAAATCTATCTTAGAAAATAATTTTTCTCCACTTAAACAATCCATTAAGTCATCCATTCTTGGCAAAGGAAACATATACCTGATGGTGATCTTGTTTATGTCTCTTGAGTCTGTACACATTCTCCATCCTCCATCCCTATTTGGACTCAACACAGTTGGTACTACGCATGGACTCAAGATTTTCCTGACCAAACCCTTGTCTAATAATTTTTGGACTTGGTTCTTTACCTCCTCATTCTCTTGAGGTGTCAATCTGTATGCTTCTTTGTTTGGCAGACTTTCTTCTGGTATCAAATCAATATGATGGATGATACTTCTGATGGGTGGCAATGAGTTAGGCAACTCATCCACTACTATGTCAGCAAAATTATCCAACAACTCTTGAGCTTCTTCAGGCAAATCATCCACCGAAGTACTTGTAAGGACAACCCGGGGTTTCCTCACCACAACAAACTGCATCTCCTGTTCCTTCTTGACTTCTCTCAAGAGTTCCTTCCCACTCATGAGAAGTATGCTTGTGATGGCTTCTTATTTTACTTTCTTCTCCTCTATTGGAAGCAACATGTGTGTCCTACCATTCTTCTCCAAGGTGTATGCATTTTTTCTCCCATAATGAATGACATTTCTATCAAACTTCCATGGTCTTCCCAACAAAACATGACATACATCCATGGGAATTACATCAAACAAAATTTCATCTGTATATCCTCCTATATTAAATTCAACGAGGCATTGTTTAGTGACCATTACCTGGTGTCCTTTCTGCAACCATAGAATTTATATGGCTTTTGATGTAAAGTTGTATCTAGCTCCAATTTCTCCACCATCTCTGTGGATACTAAGTTGTCAGTGCTCCCACTTTCAATTATCACCTTGCATACTCTATCTTTAGTCTTGCAAGCTGTCCTGAATATACTGTTCCTTTGCACTGGATTTTCAATTTCTAGCTCTGGTTTTAAGAGAACCTTTCTCAACATCAAGGATGTTCCATCCTCTGCATCTTCTGATTCAACATTCCTTTTCTGTGCTTCCGAAATGTGAGCTTCACCTCCTTCTTCTTTCTTTTTCTTGAGACATTCCCAAGACATGTGTCCTATATTTCCACATGAATAACACCTTAATTCTCCTCCTCTGATTCTTCCTCTTCCTCTACAAGAACTTCTTCCACCACCTTGTCTTCCCCGGGAACTTCCTCCTCTTTCAGAGTGACTGTGCGGTTTCTCAGTCTCGTCTTTGGTTTTATGTGCCTTGTCATGGGAAAATCCCTTGCCTTTGTTCAGGCTTCGACCTCTGCCTCACTGGGTTTGTTTTCTGGCCAAATTCTCCTCTGCCTTCAGAGCAATCTGATAAGCATCCTCTACTGTCCTTACTGACATCATGCTGATCTCATCCTGGATTTCATACCTCAAACCATTTATATACCTGACAACTTTTTCCTCGTCTTTCTCTCGCTGTCCAGTCCTGATATTCAATTTGTAGAACTCCTCCGTGTACTCTTTCACTGTCATACTCTTTTGTCTCAGGTTCTGTAACTTCCTGAACAAATTTATCTGATAATCTTTGGGCATGAATTTAGCCTTCAACTTGGCTACCATTCTATCCCAATTCTTTATCTTCTGTTTGCCTTTGCTTCTCCTCTTAGCCTACAATTCATCCCACCATAGTACTACATGTCCTTTAGTCTGGTGACATCATGTCTCACCTTTTTCTCCTGATCAACATCTTCATAGTTGAAATACTTGTCCATGGATCTTATCTAATCCAACAGCTCTTAAGCATCCAAGTTGCCTTCATACATTGGGATCTCTATCTTTTCTCTAGCTCCCAATTTAACAACCGCTCTTAGCAAGTGTTCCTCAACAAAATTTTCCCCTACAGCTTCTTCTACTCTGATTTATTCACTTTCTAAATCACTGATGTTCCCAACATCAGGTGCTCTCCTCTACGCTACCTCCATCACCTCTAATCTTGCACAGAGCTCTCTCATTTCTCTTTCTACAATGTGATTGGCTAAAGGTGGATCGACACGTCTCCTTGGTGGCATTGTGCTTACTGTCTCTCACACATAGAGTACAATTTTGAGCTCCTTTTCACTACCTGAAAATAATTTCAAGCTCTGATACCACTTGATGGTATCGGACTATCTCTTTCATCCCCTTCGCTTGAAATCTATAGACGAAATCACGCTCTAATACCACTTGATGTAGACCCCCCCATTCTCTCCTTAAAGGTCCGCGAACTCTTGGTCAAGTATCTTAATCTCTTGAGATGGATTAGCTCTTTCGGACCTTCAATGGCCCTGTAACACTTTACACAGGTCCTTTTTTATCTTTAAGCGCAGGTCCTATGGAACCTGCGGGCCCCTTCCTTAGCGCTTTTACAAACTCCGAGTTTTTGGGCACTATCTCCTTTCCGCTAGTCCCCCTCCTTCACATGACCTCGGGCTATGGCCTGGGGCTAGGCCTCCTAGCACTTTATAACTTCGGGTTTTGAATGCCTTGCATGCAACTGATCTCTTTCTACGTGAACTCCAAACCGACAGAGTTACTTAGAACCGGATCCACAGTTCAGGCCTCTCCTATAACCAACAATGGAGATCTCCTCGCGCTTCGCAACTTCATGATTTCAGGATTCTTGACTCCTCGATACTCTGAATCATCCGATCCGTGAATCTCCGAAAGAACTCATGGATAAAAACTGTGTAACATTTCCTAGATTCGACGGCCTGGAACGATCTCACTTCCTCTGAACGAATCCTCGGTCCAGATGGACTTCGGGTTCTGTAACTTTGGAAGATTTGCTTCCCTAGAAAATGGAAACCTCTGAACATGTGAAGTCCAAAGGACTTTGAGGTGAAAACTCCCCATGCCTTTTTGAGATCTAACGACTATTCGTGATCCTGATTTCTTCCGAAGGGATCTCAACCATCACTTCACAACTTTCAACATATTTCTCGCTTCCTATTGATTCTTGGTTGCCATCTCTCCTAAGATTGACTCCAATGCACTCCTTGCGAACTTGGAATCTCTTACGGAATTTTGAATTAGTGATTTCTTCAAAAGAAATCTCTCTACGCACTCCTTGCGCTTCACAGTCCCATTCTCGACACTTTGTTGATTCTTGTCCCTGTGCACTCCTTGCAACACTCGCTTAAGCTTCCCGTTATCTCTTCTGAGATTCACTTCTCAAACTCTTTGACTCCTCCGAGGGCTACTTCGACACTTAGTCAAAATTCGAATATGTGCACTCCTTGCAACAGATTCCTATGCAATACTTAGGTTCTTGCGGGTGACTGTGCACACCTTGCAACAGTCTCTTTGCACTCCTTGGAAATGGAAGTTTCACGCTATCTCTTCTGAGCTTCTGAGTTGAAACAGACTCCGTTAACGCACTCCTTGCAGACTGTATGCACACCTTGCACGAACTCAACGAAGAGAAACAATTGAAACTTATCCAAACACTTCACAGTTTCATATACTCAACAACATAACTCATTCATTCATGAAAACAAAATAACATGGAATTGTAAATAGTAGAAACACTATGCATTGGATCAATTTTCCTCTGTTATATATTCATTCAAATGTAAATGGATATAGTTATGATAAAACAAGAACTAAAAACTTAGCAACAACTAAATCACAACAATCTCCTACTAACTTGCAACAACCTTATTCGGGCATACAAAACCTCTATTTATTCTAGAGGGTTCCTAGGGTTCCCTCCGACTACTCGTCTACTAGAGAAAAAAAAACTGCTACTTAATTTCTGTTACATTAATTTCTTGCATCATCTCCCCTTGGAAACTTGAAAGTCATGCTGATTTCAACCCTATGGATGGGAGTCTCGATAGTCTTATGCACTTCCGAGAATGAGCCCCATACTTCTTCTCATCATATTGCTAGCTTTCCCAATGGATTCCCAGGTTATATCATCTCAGTTATATTGACCGCACCTCCGTAGTATCATTATCCCTCCATCTCATCCACCATCAATTTTCCCATATGCAGATTGTCCTCCATTCATTTACCTCATACATAAACCCACCCATGGGGCCCCCACCCTTCACTAGTTCTCTTTTTCAACTTGCGCCCTTACGGGCCAAGCTATCTTTCACTGGGGCACCCATTTCTGTGTCTGTACACTCAACCTAAATTATTCTTTATTTATTTGGTAATTGTAAAAAGCCTTTGTTTCCAACATTTACTTAGATTTTTTGTCATCATCCTTGATAACCGTCTTTTCCTAGCAAAGCAACCCATGTCACCCTTAGTTGGGGCATCCACTCTTTTTTCATTTCGACATCATTCACAAACCATGAGTATCCCAAGTCCATGTACCCACGAACTTTGAGTTTTTCCACTTTGTTAGCCTATGGCACAATTTAACCCCATCTCTAGTCATCCCCCTGACACTAGATACAGTTTTACGGTTGCTGCCAATCATCCTGCAAAATTCCCCAACCGAGGGCAGTCTTGAGTCTCACCACATCTTGACTTAGTTCATGTTACCTATCAGTACCTGACATCATCTCAGTGGATTTCACGAAGCCCTTTTCTTCTTGGAGTCGTGTCTCCCTTTCTGTCAACATCAACAAAGTTTCTAGAAGGGTGACAATATCTTGACTCTCATTACCTTTACAATGAGGAGTCTTAGATGACACAGAGAGAATCATCATCACTCTCTGATTCCATTGACCCCCATAACATTCGACTTCATGAAACTCTCATGTTACAGTGGGTCTTACTATGCGACTATTGTAGTTGTTTCATACTAGTCGAAGACCTTTAAATTCGTTAGGCCATCAATGACTATGAGTCATCGACACTTCTTATAGGCGTCATTGCCTCATTTCAGAGTATGCTCACCATTAAGAAATTTCATCTACCGTTATCAACCGCTCCTGAGGGCATTGCAGTTATATACATCAACATATATCTTCAGTTACAGTCTCACATTCCGGTTATATGACACGAGTATGGGGCATGCCCACCTCGTTTGTACATAGATTTTCTTTTTTCTCCCTAGAGAAAGGTTTGGGTCCCACAGTTTTCCCTCTCCCTCTGGCAGACCACTCTTGCAGTTCCTTTAAGCACTCTTCATTACAATGGCACACTCAGTAAAAGAAACATTGATGTATTTTGGCTATACATATGCTCCTAACCTCACATATCAGGGGGCATATGTTATCACTAAAATATCATACACAACGTTGCATGCAAATGGTTACAGAAACACAAGAATTCCAACAACAATTAGTTCACCTGCAGCACTCCAATGCATTCAAAAGGCAAAAAACTATACAATTGGGTCAAAAATTGACATGTGCAAATTCACCAAAGGAAGTGCATGCACAGTGCGTGGTCCAACAAAGCCCTCAGAGCGCACAATGCGCCAAATGCATGACTGCGTATGAGAAAAGCCGTGCACTTCTATGAACGACACATTTATGGATATTGTCGGCCCCTCAACCACTTATGAACCAACTCTCAACACGATTTGACCTTCATATCTGAGGGAAATCTGAATGGGGGGCTGGTCAAGGACTAGAGGGTGCCTTAAAAGGCCCCTTGTTCACACCAAGAACCAATTACATTTTGCCTTGAAGAAATGCTATAAATAAGATCCATGGGTGCACTAAGAAACCTAGATCTTCATAGTATTGTTATGCTGCAAGAATTATCCCTTGAGAATCCTCTTTTCTTTTAGGATCCTTCAAGCATCATTGCAATAGGCCATTCCACTCACCTCTTGAGGGAATATGCATTGTTGTTCTTCACCATTTTCCATTTTCTTCCATTGTATGAAGATGTCTCCATTAAGGAACCGAAGAGCCCTCCCAAGGAGGAAGAGGGGATGCATAAGTCCTCATTTTTCTCTATGGTGTTTTGCCTACTAATCTATTGATCCATTGGTAGCATTATGTTGGTCATTGGTTGATTTTTATGGTTCTATGTTTCTCATGTTTTCTAACTTTTATTTCTTAGTTGTTTTAAATTTATTTCTTTGTTTATACATGTGTTTGGCTTGTTTAGTCCACTCACAAACTTCTGTCTTGTCTAGTAGGCTCATGTAGAAATGAAAGTGTTGCTGTTTTGCTCACTCAAGTGACAAAACCAACACAACAACTATCATCAAGTGAGAATCAAAGAAGATGATAATAGAAAAACAACCTTTTAGACAGGGTATGGACACTATGAGTTTGTAGTGGTGACTTTTGGGTATGAATGGGGTGTTCATAGATTTCCTCAACAAGTTTGTCATTGTGTTCTTGGATGACATTCTTATCTATTCCAAAACATAGGAAGATCATGAGTGACACATGAGGATGGTGCTTCAAGTGTTAAGAGAGCACAATTGTATGCCAAATTGAGTAAATGTACTTTTTATCAAAAGAAGATCCATTATTTGGGTGACATTGTTTCAGAAGATGGCATAGTAGTGGATCCTTAAAAGATTGAATCAATCAAAAGTCAGCCAACACCAACAAACATTTCAGAGGTTAGATCATTCATGGGTCTAGTTGGTTATTACCAAAGATTCATTGCGACATTCTCCAAGATTTCACACCGAATAACATCTTTGCAAAAGAAAGGAGTAAAATTTTAATGGACTGCCAAGTGTGAAGAAAATTTCCAGTGCTTAAAGGATTTGCTAACCAATGCACCTATTTTGAAAGTTGCATATCCAAATGAGGATTACGTTGTGTGCACATATGCATGTAAGGAAGGGCTCGATGGAGTACTTATGCAAAATGGACATGTAATTTGTTATGAGTCCAAAAAATTAAAGGAGCATGAAATAAACTATGCTACACATGAATTAGTCTTGATAGCCATAGTGCATTCCTTGAGAATGTGGATGCATTACCTTATGGGCAGAAAATTTGAATTAAGGATAGACCATAGTGGTTTGAAATATTTGTTTGAACAACCAACACTAAATGCTAGACAAACTAGATGGTTGGAATTTCTTAGCGAATATAAATTTGATATCAAGCACATAAAGGGAAAAGAGAACAAGGTGGTTGATGCACTCAACTTAAGGGTGCATAAAATGCATGTTACAACCATTAGTATGCACAAAACATATTTGAAAGATAGAATTCTAGAGGTTGTAACAACAGATCAACATTATGTACAAGTTAAATAAATCTTACAGTACAATGATATAGAACAAAATTATAAGGATTACAAGCTAGAAGAGGATGGAGTCCTCTTATTTAGGAACATAGTTTATGTTCCAAATTCTTAGGAATTGAAAAATTTAGTTCTAAAGGAGAGGCATAATGTACCATATGTTGAACATCTAGAATACTAGAAAACTATTACAGTTGTAAGAGGCCAATATTTTTGGCCTGGTATGAAGAAAGATGTCACTAAATATTTGGCCAGATGTATGGAATGTCAAAAGGTAAAGGCTGAGCACAAACATCCAACGAGATTGCTGCAGCCATTGCCCATTCCTGAATGGAAATGGGAAGTTGTTACTATCAATTTCATTACCAAATTGCCTAGGACAACAAGGTAACATGATTCCATCATGGTAGTGGTGGACAAGCTTACAAAGGCTGAACAATTCATTCCAGTAAAAGTAACTCATAAGGAAACCAATATTAGAGAAATTTATATGAGAGAAGTTGCTAGGCTACATGGTGTGACTAAGGAAATAGTGTTGGATTGAGATCCCAAGTTCACTTCCAATTTTTGGAAGGGGTTGTTTAAGAGATTTGGGATAAATTTTAATTTCAGTACAACAGGTCACCCAAAGTCAGATGGGAAAACAAAGAGAATTAATCGGATAATTGAGGATATGTTGAGAATGTATGTAATGGAAAAGTCATCTAGGTGGGAGGAATATCCATGTAGTTGAGTTTGCCTATAATAATGGGTATCGAGAGTCATTGAAGATGAGCTCATTCGAAGCATTATATGGAAGAAAATAAAAACACTAGTAAGTTGGGATAACCCAGAAGACAGAGCCGTAATTGGGCCCGAGCTGCTAAAGGAAATGGAATAACAGATGATAAAGATCAGACAAAATTTGAAAGTTGCACAAGATCGGTAGAAGATCTATGTCTATAAAAAGAGAACAAATAGAGAATTCAAAGTGGGAGAGCACGTGTTTTTAAAAGTTAAACCCAAGAGAAGCTCACTAAAATTAGGAAGTTTCCCAAAGTTGGCAGCAAGATATTGTGGGCCTCCATTCGATTGGAGCCGGAGAATCAGGGAGTTGGAGCTTCCTTTAGGTTGAATCCTATGAACTAGGTGGTTGTAGCCACCTTCTGGTTGGAGCCAGAGAACCCAGGGGTTTGTAGTCTTTTTCTGATTGGAGCCAGAGAATTCAAGGAGTTGTATCTTCCTTCAGGTTGGAGCCTATTAATAGGGGGTTGTAGCCTCCTTACAATTGCAGCTAGAAAATTGGGAAGTTGGTGCTTCCTATGAATGAATTCTTGATATATATAAGAAAGCATTTTGTGGTTTTCTCCCATTTGGGTTTCCACGTAAATACTGGTGTACTGTGTTCTTGATGTGATGTTGCTTATGATAACATGCTTATGATATATATATTGATGATAAACTGTTGAACATTGTTGATAAAGTGGAATAATATATATTGTGGTTAAAAGTGGTATAAAGTGCTCATACTAATTCACCCCCCTCTCGATATTCCAACAACAATAATAAAACTAGATGTAATACTAAATGATATAGAATAAAAAACAATGAATAGTGACCGAAAGTTCCCTTCCAAAATGATATATAAATACAAATAATGAATGGTGACCTAAAGTTCCCTCAAAAGCGTTTGATACCTCCATTTCTTTAGATATGTTGGAACATCCCATAAGGTTGTAAGATTAAGTCATCCAAAGTATGAGAAGACTAAGCCTTTGAATATGCACTAGGATGAGACAAGAAGCCTACATTTTTTGAGCCAAAATAACAACAAGATATCCCTATTGAGGTGTTGGAGAAGACAAGTTCAGGTATTCAAAGAGCTTGGAAAATGAATCAGGAAGCTAGTTCAAGATTCAACACCAATGTGAGTGTGCACCTGAAAAATATTGTTTCAAAGATAGAATACTTCAAGGCTTCAAGAGAGATATAAGAGACTCTACAAATATGAATTGAATGGTATAAATAAGTAATGGAATTAGCTCAAGGCATAGGTGAATGTTACACTAATTTTTGGGGAGAGATATTTGTATGGAAAATTAAACCACATGGTTTGACCTCATATAGTGAGTGTATGAGACCATAGTGCAATTTTTTCTCCAAACTTTGGCTCTATGTTCCATGTCCTACGAGGAACAATTGTTGTAAACCTAGGAATGCCTTGATTCACTTAACACCTTGAGCCTAGGAAAGGTTAAAGATGATTGAATTCATTTGACCTTGTAAATAGAAAACCCAAATATATTTGGGTTTTCATGGACCCATAATGAATTATCCTTAAGTAAATATGGGCCCAATCAAGGGATTACACCCTAAAATGGACCCATAGGATGAGGAAATACCCCAAACAAGTGTCACAAATGGTAAAAGTGAAAAAAATCTATAACCAAGGGCTAAAGGACAAGAGAGAAAAGATGATAAAGGACCCTACATAAGAAATAAACATTCCTAAGAGTTTGCACTTCTAAGATAATGTAACTAGACCTAAGGAAATTTATCCAACATAGAAGGATTATAGAGAGTTATCGATGTCATCACTGGGTGAGTCTTGCATGGACATGACACATAAGTAGTCCACATTGTCGTATCTTTAAAAATAGGTATATGTAACATCCCTCTCTTGCGAGTACATGTTATTGACTTATTCTTTGAGGACACTTGCATGCAAGTGATCCAGTTTCAGTATATGGTTGTTTGTTTGCTTATGGATTCTTACGATGATGTTGATGGATTGTGATGTTATGTTATTTGATATCTTTGTATTCAAATATGCTATTGATGAGTTTCCCCGAGTGTGCAGGACACTTGATAGATTGAGGATGCCAATGGCATCAATGGACCTCCTTGGACTCTGGATCGAGTTAGGGAGTGTACTGTATTGGTTTGGGTATATTTATTTATGCATATGTGACATATGATTGGGTATATTATGATGTTGTTTATGGATCATTGACAGTGTTTGGTTGATGGATGCGGGTTGACGATTTCTTGCTAATAAGACTCACATAAGGACTAAAGGGGCCATGCATAATAACCAGATATTGAGGGAGAGGTGTGGCAACAACCCTGTCACAACCTACTAGCACTCCCACCGTGGCTCGAATTGTAGTTTAATGATTACCTAGTTCAAGAGATCCACGATGCCATGAGGGAAGACTGAGACAGTCACTCATGAATATTCTAAGGGGCACACAATAAGGCGGGGTCCTTATTCCTTAGAGACCTGTAGTCTCTCACAAGGTCGCATGAATGGAGTATTGACTCCAAGGGCTAGAAAACTACCAACTCCAGTCAAACGCGAGTGGCACCCTTGGAGCACATAGTGTGTCTTGAAGGGCACGTCGCATAATTAGAATTTGAATCAAAGGCGAGTGATACCCTTGGAGCAAAGAGTGTGTCTTGAAGAGCATGTCGCGGTGTTTTAAAAAATAAATAAATGAGGCAATGAATCTAGGTGGCCTAGAAAACTTGAGCGAATGTTAAACCTTATAAAATCTTGAGCACCTGCCGAATTAATTAATTGATTAATTAATTAACTAAGGAATGGATTTTTAAGCATAATCCCTAAGGGTCTAGGCGTTTGCAAATAAAGATTTAACTAACCCTAAGTCTAAGTGA
>JASDQU010242731.1:281479-293454 GCA_032191745.1 Picea mariana
CCATGCTAACATGCAACTCTCTGAATTCCTCTCATGGTTGTAAGATCCCTGGGCATATTCCATAACTCCAGTCCTCATATAAGAACCAAAATTATTTTCCTGTACCTCTAATTCTGCAAGAAATGTGCATGTACTAATTATTGTTAGAACATGTATAGTATAAAACATTTCATTAATTAGAATACATGTAACATCATCGTTTTCAAATCTGAAACTAACGATGTATATTGTATATGTAGTACATGGCCAAGAGCCCAGTGATGTATATTGTAAATGTAGTATGTGGTCGAGTTCCAAGACAATGTAATATGTAAATCATGTAAATGATGTAAATTGAATATAATGGATAAAATCACCAGTTGTAGATGGACTCAGACGAAGATTTGGGGGCTAAGTATCCACAAGAGAGGGTAGGGGTCCAAGGGGGAGAGTTACCGATTTCTATTAAATCAAAACCCATTTCTTATTTCCTTTTGAATTATCCTCACTGTGAACCTTCCATTAGTTGTTGAGTGTGCTAGCGCCCAATCATTGAATTCATGTAAGAGGTTTGGTGTGAGAGTCACTTCCCATAGTTATTGAGAGCATGGGGGTTGAGTACAATCATCTTGGGGAAGAGTGCAAGTCAAGCAAGCAAGAGAAAGGGAGGACATTCGTATGGGTAGGAGACCAAATTTGAACATTCACATTTTAGCACGGAGAGCAGTTTTTACATGGAGTTTTTTTGGCTAGCAATGGAGTTTTGAGTGATGAATCTTGAAGGTAGTTGTTTTGGGCACGTTTGGCAGTTGTTTGAAGATGGAATTTCATGGAGAAAGAGGGTTCAAGCCTATGAGTGAATTTCTATTTGAAATTCATCCAAGGAAGCACGCGTTTTACTGCTGGGCGAATTAGTGTTGTAGCAGTAGAATTCTTGAGGTCCCAACAAGTAGAATTCCTGTCCAACCTATGTTGGAAGCCCTGGAGGGGAGTGGAAAGTCTTGAGGGACTGTGAGCATTGAATGGGGATTCCATCCCTTGGGTTGTGTAGGTTGAGGGGAAGAGAGCTAGTGAACTAGAATTGGCTATGAGTTTGACTGCTGAGAGGGGAACATTGTCTAGCCTTAGGGACCACCGTTTCTTGTGGATTCATAGCCCCAAATTGGGGGTGTCTTGTTGTTGAGAACTGGAACAACAAGGCTACGATTGGGAGGATCGTTCGTCCTCTGTAGCGGGTTGCATACTTTTATAAGATAAGTGTTCTTATCTGCTATATTGATGTGTTAAATGCTGATATATAATTGTTGTGAATTTTAGTTTGAGTTATATTTGGTTAATGTTGCTTACTGTGAGCAGAAAAATGCATCCATGTCCTTATTTTATGGTTGAATAATGTTGTACATATTTATTTATTGTTGTGCACAGTAAGAGTGACTATATTTACATTTTTTATTTGTATGGATAGTTGAATGAACTTGAATGTCATGATGTGTGTTATTTTTTTAATTTAGATTCAGTATCAGAAATTTTCATTAAGTCATTTTAGTAGTGACGTGACCCAGCTGGGGGCTGGGTATGTTACAATATGGTATCGGAGCTATTGTTTCAACACTGGACCCATATGGGCCAAGAACCAGTGCGAATTTGAGCAAATTCATTGTTACAGACTTCAGTTTGAGCGAATTTGGGGGAAAACAGTGGAGAGCCATTGTGAAAATCCCCAAATTCATGGGAAAATTCAGGATTTAGTTACCCAAAATTGTCTGAGACGTTTAATGGCGTCAATCGACTAGATTACAGAGTTAGATTAGGCCTGCAAGGTTGAATTTTGCATTTTAACAGAGGCCGACAGAGCTAGGAGAGTTTAAAGAATTAACATCCAAGATTGCTTTTGATATGATGATCAATGACCTAGATTTGTTTTAATGAAATTTAAAAATTTCCAATGTTTTTGAAGTTTGGAAAGGATGCCAAATCGATGACTGAGAGTCATTTCAATGGTTGGAGAAATGAGATAAATCGATGGTCTAGATTAGTTTCGGTTGTTTGGAAAGTTAGAGTAGAATTGATGACCAAGATCATCTTGAGTGAGAGATCGAAGACCCAGATTCACCTACATTTTGATCAAAAAATTCGAAGTGTTGAAATTTGCTAACAGAATTCACCGATGGCCGATGGTTAAATTGACGAGTTGGGTGAAGAGTTGGGTTAGACCAAAAGAAGTCTCCGATCACCGACACCTGATGGTCGGGGATCAACATATTTTAGCCAAAATTTCTAAGTGTTAGAGTTCACCAACAAAACTCACTGATGACAGATGGTCGGGGATCGACAAAATCCGACGAAGGTTTCATGAATCCAAAGGGGATTGTCGATTGTCGATGGCCAATGATCGAGGATCGATGAAATTTGACAAGAGTTTTTATTTTTTTGAGAGAAATCATTGATGGTCGATGGTGGATGATGAGGCATCGAAAGATTTATCATAGTGCTTTAAATCTTCCAAAAGAAGTAGTCGATCACCGATGAAGGAAAAGAGGATGATGACATCATCATCCACGTGTCATGCCACATCAACAAAATTGATACCTCAGGATGATGTGCCATGCCACATTAACATAGTCTCCATGTTAGAAAATGGATGGTCAATCACTGATGGTCGGGGATCGACAATATTTGTGGGCAACTAGTTGTTGAGGAAATTCTACGATCGTTGATGGTTGATGATTGGGTGTTGGAGAGATTCACAAGCAATTTTGGTTGCAAAGAGGAATGACTGATGGCCGATGACCGATGATCGGGCATCAGGGAGATCAGTGAGAAAGTTGGATTTACAAAAAGAAATCACCGATTGTCGATGGAGAGTGGATAAACGGTCTAGATTTCTTCTGATTTTAGATTGAAGACTCAGACTGAAGGACTGTCGAAAGACTAAAAACAGTCAAGTTTCCATATTTTTTTTTTGGTTTTTGAAGGTCATTAACTTGCGGGGTAATTTTGAGGCCCCAAGCGATGTTTTTAGCCAATAAAAAACCCATGAGAATAGAGTGTACCAAGGTACATTATGTCGTTGTATTTCAAATAAAATAGCTCGAGGAGAGCTTTCCAACGAGCTAATCTGTTCATAACGAGGTAAAAGTTTGGCACAAATGTACTCCCAGAGGACATAACTCCTTGTTCATAAATTTGTTTGGGGCTCAAGAGCAGTCTATGGAAAGTTGATGAACCATAGAAGACAACCATGAAGCCATATTTGGGATTTGGGTATGTGAAAATGTGCAGGAAGAGAAATAAGACACATGTAGCATATCAAGGATAAATGGGGAAAAATAGTCAAAACTTCTCTGGGCCATAACTTTAAGCTCATAGCTCAGAATTGAGCAAATGAGTAATCGTTGGAAAGGTCTCGAGGAGGAGAATAAATTTTTCCACCTAGAATTTGAATTGGGTTATAATATTTTCTCATAAAATGATAAAGATATTTCTGTAACAGTGAGAAAGTGGGAATTGCAACATGCGGGTGTTATAACTTTCCACTCATAATTCAATATGAGGCATGAGTACAACCATTGGAGAGTTGTTTCAGAGAAGAATGTGTTTAATGAATCATAATTTCGACTTGGTGCATTGTATTGTTCATAAATTTATGTGAAGAATAAGCAGTAATCCAATTAGTAAATATTTTGCAATATGCTTAATCCTAACACTAATTATTGCATGCACATTCTTGCATAATTAGAGATAAAGGAAAGCAAAATTTAGTTCCTATATGAGAACTATACACATGCATGATGCACAAGGGTTTTACATCCACGAAGAGGAGATCACAGGTCTTCATGTTAGCATGAGAAATGCTGAGACAAAGTCAAATGGAAGAAGAGACAAGCACGAGTTTGTAACCATGAGAAGCCTGCAAAGAAAAGTGCAGAGATATAGAGCCGATAATGAAAGGATCATGAAGGCTCAGGAGGAAATACTACAGAGCCTGAATATGATGCAGAAGCAAGTCAATAAAGATTTTGGCACAAGGCAATAAGCTAATTCCAAGCAAGTAGAAGTGTTTAGATCTCATGATAGAAGGGATGAACATGGAGGATCTAGACAATTAAGGAGTATTAGCATGCATTAGCATCATCTTTCCACGGGGCACTTGAATAGAAAAACATATGCACATTCAAGGTCAGTAAGCAGTCCAAGTATATCTACAGTCATGCATCAAAGAAGGAGACATGGGTTAGATAGCTTACAAGGGGAACTGAGGAAAATCAAGCCACCATCTTTTGATGGGGAAAATAAGAAAGGAGAAGATGCAAAAGCATCATTGTTGGGAATGAGGAAATGTTTCCATCTACATAACTACTCATTAAATGCAGAAGCCAAAATTGTAGCCTACCACCTTTAAGGAAAACAATCTATGCGGTGGGATTGACTAAAGCAAGTTAAGCACCTTAATGAGAAAATAATTTCTTTGAAGTAGTTCAAGAAATATTTTCAACAACAATACTTGTCAGAGCAATATTATGACAAGAAGATGCAAGAGTTTGACAATAAGATGCAAGAGTTATTTGAACTCAAACTTAGGAACATGGCCATGGATGAATATGAGATAAAGTTCTTAGAACTTCTCAGGCATGTGAGCTTCATCAGAGATGAGAAGGTCAAAGTTCATAGGTTCTCGAGTGGATTTCCATCCTTCTACAAGGATAAATTTCAGTTTGATGAGACCAAGAATTATCCATAAGGAAGGATAATTATTTGTATGATCATAACAGAGGAAGGCCAACTTTCAAAAAGGCTTGGGATGACAAGAAGAAATGAAATATGGATCAAAGGAAGAAAGGATTTAAGCCACCTTTCATAAGGAATAGATCTCAAGCATATTATCAAGGGAAACCATCTCAAAGTGATGAGAAAATGATAGAGTCCTTGGGAAAGAGGCCAAGACAACAACCCATAAAGTGTTGGGGATGTGAAGGAGATCACATGTATAAATATTGTCCTCATTGAGGTCATAAGATGAAGACTTTGCATAGCATCAAGCAAGAGGAGACAATATAGGATATGGGAAAAAACATGCCAAGGCTTTATGCAACCTTGGACAATAGACAAGAAGACTATCAATCCCACATGATTGAAGTGGAAGGTAAGATTGATAATCAACCCATAGCTATATTAATTGATTTTGGAGCTATTCATAGCTATATAGATCCAAAGCTAGTTGAAAGATTTAAATTGAAGAAATGTAAGCAAGAAAAGTCTTAGTTAGTTCAACTAGCTACTGGAACCAAGAGAAGAATTAATGAGCTTGTTAAAGAATTCCCTATAAACATGAATGGAACTAACACTAAGGCAGATTTGAACATCATACTGCTTGGGTCTTATGACTGCTTGATTGGTATGGATTGGCTAGAAAATCATCCTGTTGTTTTAGATTGTTATAACAAGGTTTTCACATGTCTTGATGAAGAAGGGAATCCAAGGATAGTGCAAGGTATTCAAAGGCCTATATATGTCCAAGAGATTTCAACATTACAATTGAAAAGAAGTTTTAGAAAAGGGTTCCAGATATATGCATCCCATATGGAAGAGCCAAGTCTTGAAGATTATCTAGTCTTGAAAGACTTTGAAGACATGTTTGAGGAGTTGCCAAGATTGCCACCAAAGAGAGATATAGATTTTTCTATTGACTTAATTCTTGGAGATGCCTCAGTATCCAAGACTCCCCATATAATGAGGACGTTAGAGATAAAAGAGTTTCACATGCAGCTATAAGAGTTGTTAAAGAAATGGTACATATTCCCTAGTGTTTCTCCTTGGGGTGCCCCGGTTCTTTTTTTCAAGAAGAAAGATGGAACGTTGAGGTATGCATTGACTTCAAATAAATGAACAAGGTTATAGTCAAGAATAAATATCCTTTGCCAATAATAGATGATCTTTTCGATCAACTGAAAGGATCAAATATATTCTCCAATATTGACTTGAGGTCGGGCTATTGTTATCACTGAAATATCATCTACAACATTGCATGCAAATGGTTACATAAACACAGCAATGCCAACAACAATTAGTTCACCTGCAACACTGAAATGCATTCAAAAGGAAAAAAACTATACAATTGGGTCAAAAATTGACATGCGCAAATTCACCAAAGAAAGCGGGTGCACAGTGCACGGCCAACAAAGCCCTCAGAGCACACAATGCTCCAAATGCACGATTGTGTATGAGAAAATCCATGCACTTCTATGAACGATGCATTTATGGATCTTTTCGGCCCCTCAACCACTTATGGATCAGCTCCCAACACATTTTGACCTTCATATATGTGGGAAATCCAAATGGGGGGCTGGTCAAGGACTAGAGGGTGCCCTAAAAGGCCCCTTGTTCACACCAAGAACCGATTACACTTTGCCTTGAAGAAATGCTATAAATAAGAGCCATGGGTGCAATAAGAAACCAAGATCTTCATAGTATTGTTATGTTGTAAGAATTCTCCCTTGAGAATCCTCTTTTCCATTAGGAGCCTTCAAGCATCATTGCAATAGGCCATTCCACTCACCTCTTGAGGGAATATGCATTGTTGTTCTTCACCATTTGCCATTTTCTTCCATTGCATGAAGATCTCTCCATTAGGGAACTCAAGAGCCCTCCCAAGGAGGAAGAGGGGACTCATAAGTCCTCATTTTTCTCTACGGTGTTTTGCCTACTAATCTATTGATCCATTGGTAGCATTATGTTGGTCATTGGTTGATTTTTATGGTTCTAAGTTTCTCATGTTTTCTAACTTTTATTTCTTAGTTGTTTTAAGTTTATTTCTTTGTTTATACATGTGTTTGGCTTGTTTAAGCCACTCACAAACTTCTATATTGTCTAGCAGGCTCATCTATACATGAAAGTATTGTTGTTTTGCTCACCCAAGTGAGAAAACCAACACAACAGATTGGCGACCATACTGGGGATATGTATCAAATTCCACCCTATTTGAGCTTAGAGAGCACTTTTTTTTAATCAATTTGTCTTGCAGGTACCAAAACCAGCCTAGCCCAACCTGCCAAAGGCAAAATTCAGAGTTGGAGGAGGAGTATTTCACTCAAAAATTTCTCCCCCGACGTGTGACAGGAAGTGCGTGGATTTTCCTGCCGATAGACGCACACTCTATGCCTTGTGCACGCCACAAAATTCTTTGCACTGCGCATTGTTCACCCACTGCACATCTGTCAGAGTTGTAACCCACACATATCTCTAATTTTTCAAAATTGTAAGGGTTTTTATGATGATTTGAAGGCCCCTATCCTTCAAATGTTTGCTTCCATGCACTTTGTAAGGCACCTGCACTCCACTTAGAGTCCTTTCCCATATGAAAGGTTAGCTAAACATAGGCACTTAGGGGGTGAAAAGAACCATATATTCTCCTCTTTTGCTTTAGTTTCCACATAGATGGCTTGTTTGGCTTGTAAAATTTTAAGTTGAGATTATTGCTATCATACATAAATCACTTACATTGGGACTAGAAGTTAACTTTGACCCTTGAGTATGCTCTTCTCTCGCACCCTAGTGTGATCTTGAGAATCAAAAAGGTGGTTAAAGAGACATTTCATCTCCCTTAACAAAAGTATTTAGGAGAGGACAAAGCCCCCCTAGGGTTCCTCTTAGTTTTTTTGAAATCATCTTAAAGTTGTAAGGGCTCATACATGCCCACATGTTGCAAACTTAGGATAATTTCTTGAAATTGCTTTCTTAGTTTACATCACAACCTAGGGAAGTTTAAGGATCAAAGTAATTGGCCTATACATGCCCACATGCTTACAATCTAGGATGGTTTTCAAGCTTTCTTAGTGTAAACAACATTTAGGGAGTTTAAAGGATTTGTAAGGACCCATATGTCCACATGCTAGTTCTTTGGGGCTTTTAAAATTCCACAAGGTTGTACCAATGACACGTAGTAATCTAGGTAACAAAGATTTGTAAGGACCACAGAAAGTCCACATGTTGCAATTTCACACCTAACTTATTAAAAACTTGGCACACTTTTTTCACTTTCTCACATACAAAGTCACTCCCCACACACCTAATTTCTATTTTGAATTGTGGAGGTTGAAGTAGGTATTCTCCAAAGTAATTCCGAAACATCCCACTACTTATTTGGAAATTATCCACACCCATTAATTCAAATGAGATTGGTTGACACCCCCAATCTCTCAGCCCACCACATCTAAATTTTTTTCTAAAAGCTCACTAAGTTTTCCTCCACAAGAGGTGCCAAAAGAATTTTTTTAGTCTAGGTAGGATTTCGGGGGTAGGCATCCAAATAACCCCTCGTTATCTCCTTCTCACATTTTCAAACATTAGAAGTTGACAAATAGGGAACTTTTAAAATCCTCCAAGTCAAGTGTTCCTACACCATAAGGCATGGAGATACCTGTGAAGGGTCAAAGGCCGAGGTCTGGTTCTTCTGTGCATCCCCCCTTGAGTCACCCAACACTTGGAAGGGATCCAACCCATGACCCATTTTGAGGTCGAAAATATAAATGTAGCACTTTGATCGAGGTACCTAGTGGCAAAAATTTAAGACATCTACCTAGGTGGTGATTGTGGGCTGCAATCACACCTTGATCATATTTTGTGTGGCTATTGGGAAATATCGCCATCTCTTTTGGGATATGCACCCTCTACCCCTCATTATAACTGATTACTTCAACCTTCACTATTTCCTCTTCCGGTGGCTTCAGACCCCACTATTGAGTGCTCTTGGAAGGCCCAATGCTATTTGAGAGGAAGGATGATACATCTTTTAGGACACGAGCATTTTGTTTTTTCTTGTTCCCCCACGTGGACATAATCCACCTATCCAGATGTTTGCTTATTTACAGTTGATTTATGTATGATGCTCATTTGATTACATACAATTGTGAGTTGTACTATCTTGTGAAGGTCCAACTTAGACAAAGTTCTTGTTCATTAATTTCTCTTATCACCATTTTCACACATTCACTTTGCTAGTTGGAAACCATAGGGGACCCACATAATCCCCGTCGTTCTAGACACTTGCATAATCTTCCTCCTATTCTAGGAGGAGTCCCTAGTCTTACCAACTCACCAACTCAACCATCTCACACCGCCGTGAGTGCCACTATTTTGGGATCAACTTTACTTGGTTCCACTTTGCTTGGGTCCAATTCCCAAGTCCATCCATCCACTAGTTCTCCTTCGCAAGGAGGTGGAGGGAAAACTTCTTCTCAAGGAAAGAACACAACCCCACCAAATCCCTCTCAAGGGATAGGTCCACCACTTGCTCACACGATGGATGGAACTAATCCTCCACCAATTCTCCCTATGCCATACTTGGCATCCCTTAAGATTCCTGATTTAATCAAACTCATGAATGATCCCATTTTGCATGATCCCACTTGGCCCAATATGCCTACCAAACTACCTTCATATATTCCAAAGTTTGAAGGAAAAGCAGGAGATGATCCCGCCAACCATGTTATGACCTTCCACTTATGGTTCTCTTCAAACAACATCATGGATGATTCCATCTGCCTAATGTTGTTTCAGCACACCCTCACTGGTTCCTCGAGCAAATGGTATGTGGACGAAAAATCAGGGTCCCATGTGACCTTATAATCATTGGCCAAGGCCTTTTTGTCCTTTTTCCAACTACCAGTTTATCATGATACTGGTTTAGAAATTCTCTTAGATTTCAAACAAACTACTGCTATCCATATAGCCGATCACATCCATGAATGACATCGACGTCGTAGTTTGTGTAAAGCAGAAACCACCAAAGAACAACGTCTTGATTGGTTTCTCAAATCACTTGTTTCTGTTATTGCCAAGGATGTAGCATCCACCTTCCCTCAAACAGAGGAGGAGGCCATCAAAAAGGCTCAACAATTTGACCTCATCTATGCTCAATCAGGTTACTTATACACAATGTTGCTTGATGCAACTAGACCCACACCATTTGGCCAGGACAAACCTGGGATGTCCCACGCTACGGATGGGTTGATTGGTTCCATGACGCACCAACAACCTTACAACCAACAACCACCTATTTATGGTGCACCCCAATATCCACAACCATATGGAGGGCCACCTTATTACCCTCCTCCCACTTACCAACAACCCTATCCTGTTGCTCCCCCCCCCACCAATGAGTGGACCCTCCCCGGTATCCATGATGCATCCAACCTCTCAACCAAGTTCGGGTTCACCTTCTACCTCAGCATATAACCTAGGCACTAGTGAAAGCGCTGCACATTCCTATGTTCCCTGTGTATCATTGCCACAAAACAATCCGTACTTTCCATTTCCTGGTCCTCCACAGCCAGTTTCTCCTCCACAAGGACACCCACATGTCGGTGTTAATTTTGATAAGCCCTCTCCCATTCAACAACTTCAGACTTTTGAACAGTTAAATACAAAAAATCCAATCCATCAGTTGAATAATGCCAAGAAGAAAGGGAAAAACTGAAACAATAATAACCTAGGACCAGGAGGAAATAACCCCCAAAACCATCCCGCTAGGGGCAACCAGAACGCCCAAGGGGACAATAATAACAAACAACAAGGGAAGAACAAAAAAAATCTTAGGACTAACATCCCTTGTGCTCTCTATGGTGAGTATGGACATTATAAACACCATTTCCCCCAAATTGCCAACTTCAAATGGATGAAAGACTCCATGAATGTGCAATGCTCTCCAACGCCGCCTACCCCTCAACATGCTCCACAACTGTACTTGCAACAACCACCTCCAACCGT
Organism: Picea mariana; assembly: GCA_032191745.1. Lineage (NCBI taxonomy): Eukaryota > Viridiplantae > Streptophyta > Pinopsida > Pinales > Pinaceae > Picea > Picea mariana. Next base: position 292,223 of record JASDQU010242731.1, read on the forward strand.
TTTTCAAAATCCCATTCCACACCAAGGTGTGATGAATACCCAACAAGAGGTACACCTTGCCCCACCACAAATGGGGCAGTATCAAAACCTAGGGCCCATTCAACCTGGAAATCCGGTTGATCGCAACATCCTCCTTACTAGCGAAGAAGAAATTCTTTTGAAAACACGCGGTTGCCAACATGGTGCTCCCTCTGAATCTACCCCAACCACTTCGAAAGCATCTCCAGCTACATACAGACAACCCTTGATGATTCCATGACCTAACACTGAACCAAACATTCACATACCTCGCATTCCATTATGACATAATGTCAATAACCCTCACGTTAGGGAAACCCATAACCATAGTCTGGTTGACGACTTAGCTCAGTCTCCTGCAACCATGTCTGTATTGGAGGTCCTCCAAACCTGTCCCACTCAGCAGAAATCCTTGCTTTCCACCTTGGGGGCAGTTGACCCGGCTGATACCAGACTCATCACCTTTAATATAGATAGCGGAGAACCACGCCTCCCCGCCCTGGTAGCTTTTCAAATACCAGTTAAGATTTTGAACATCATAGTTCATCAATGTATCATCGATGAAGGTGCATCCACATGCATCATGTCCAAAGTAGTTTGATAGAAACTCGACTCACTCGAGCTAGTACCCTCTGCCATTACCCTGCGATCTTATGATGGTCGACCCTCATCCCCTGAAGGGCTCTTCCAAAATGTCCTCGTCGAACTCGGAGGCAAAACCATCCTCATCGACATTGAAGTTATCGATGCCCCACTTGATTACGATATATTGTTCGAATGTAGCTACATGTATGCTATGAAGGCGATGGCCTCTTCTATGTTTCAAATGATGATGTTCCTCCACAACGAGAAGATCGTCACCATTGACCAAATCACACATTATGAGCCTAACCATTCCGCCAACATTGATAACATTCTTCCCCTTGTCTGCACTAGCTCGGACACATATTCAGTCAACGACATGGGTCCCAACATTTTCAAGGACCCGTCTTTGATGGGGGCATATCATGGAGTGCCACCCCTCCTACACCCTTCAACACAAGTATGTGTAGTATCTTCTAATGGAACAAATATCATAGACACTATTCCTCCCACTGAGGCCTCTCCTCACCTTGACGTTCCACCAGTCGAAGAACCATTACCTCAGGAATCCCCTGAGAAGCCCACTACACCACTTATCCCTAATTCCCCCCCCCCCTCCAGGGGAAAATCCC
>JASDQU010242732.1:1207-14924 GCA_032191745.1 Picea mariana
ATCACCAGCACTCAACAAATCCCCAACGATGTTATGCGCCTTCGATGGGCGAGGTTTTCATCCCCATGGGCTTTTACAGTCCCTGTCCATCCAATTGGGTGGAAAAACTGTTACTGTTGATGTCGAGGTGGTCGATGCTCCCCTCAGTTAAAAATTGTTACTTGGAAGAAGTTGGTTTTATGCTATGACTGTCGTTGCCTCATCGGTCTTTCGATGGGTACAATTTCCTCATCAGGGAAAAATTGTCACTGTTGATTAGTAGGATTTCTACACGACCGATGTTCGAACTCCCGCTACCAACAATATTCCTTTCTTGGGAGACCACAAGATCATGTATGAAAGCATTCGTGTTGGCTTACTGAAAGATTCTATCCTCATGGGTACCTTCCCTACACCACTTCCACCGACTACACATCACATTGCCACCATCGATATGATCTCAACCGCAACTTATCAATCTTTGGAATCATCTGACCCTTGGATTGTACCTTGTCCTTTGGAATTCGATGCACTAAGTGAAACTGTGCCACTTAGTCTAGCTAAACCATCATATGTTTCTACCCCATCCACTTCTCCCTCGTCAGATGAACAACATCTATTGGTGCCTGACATTTCCTCGATGCAATCACGATTGAGTTCCTTGTCGACTGCGATCGACTACATTTCCCCACATTTTCCTTCAGATGAATCTATTTCGGACATGTTTCACATTGACAAGTTACCTCAGGATAATTACTGTCACCGATCCTTTTTTCTTTCCTCTCGTGAAGAAATTCAGGCAGATATATCATCTATCTCCCCTCTTGGTGTTGATTTTTTATCATCTCCCATGATTTCAACTTCCAACGATTTGGATCCAGTAGTGGACATGGTGATTTCTTCGATAGGATTATTGGAGCCTGATCTCCTTACTCCTATCGCGACCCTCAACATGTGTCCCTTCTTGAGTGATTATCTTCCATCCAACGAAGATCTCCTAGAGGCCATGACCACATTTTATCCATTGACATGGTACCCTTCCAGAGCATTATCCTCTTGGAAGCCATGATATGGACGAAACCACGAGCATAGTTTCTCTTCTTTGTGGCAAGCTCGTTAAAAAATGAAATAGAGCCCTTGAGCATAGTTCTTTTCCTATGTCAAGCTCGTTAAAAAATGAAACAGTCACCTCTCTTGAACCTTCTTTTCATCCACCCTTATCCTTCAGTGAATGAATCGAAGCTTGGAGGGCATGTCTCCAGCCTTTGATGATCTTTCTGGAGTTAAGCCACTAGCTTTCAAGCTGGGGGCATACCGAGCTTAGTCTTTTTTCTTTCTTATGCTCGTAAATACATGAGAATGCATCCAAGTAGACTTTTATCTCTTTTTCGTACCTGTATGGATAAACGAAAAAGGAACCCCGTGGAGTCTCCTTTAAGCTCTTTTCAGACTCTCTAAACATGAAAATATTGTCGAGTGATCTTGCTTCCTTTTCCACTCGTTAAATGGTTTGAAAGGGCATCTTTAGAGTGATAATTTATCTCTTTTTCGGCCTCGCGAGACTAACATTACGAAAAAGGAAAACATTGGAGTCATTTTTAAGTTATTTTTAGACTCTCTAAAGATGAAAAGATTACTGAGTGACCTTGTTCTCTTCACGCTTGTTAAAGTATTTGAAGAAAATGTTTGTTGAGCGATAGTTTATCTCTTTTTCGGTCTCGTCAAACTACTTTATGAAAAATGAACTGAGAGAGTTCTCTTTTAAGTGTTTTTCCAGACTCTATAATCATGAAAAACCTTCGAGTTTTCTGTCTTTGGACTCGCTAAACAAAACATCGATAGGCCCATAAGGGATCAAACCCTTACTTCTTCCAGTTCGTTAAACAAAGGAAGAGGAACTTACTGAAGGTGAGTTTTATTGAGCATGTGTTATCCTCCTCGAGCTCGTTAAATTAAAAAGAGGTACTCATCTATTTGGATAGGGGAAAAAATTGAAAGAAGCAAGCCAAGCAGTTTTGTGAGAACATTACCAAGTAACTCTTAGAGTCGCCCTTGAACACGGCACTTTGTCTTTGCGCACATCTTAATCTGCTAAACCTCTACACTGAACCAATCCTCTGAGTTTTTCTTACTCCTTTGGGTCACCCGAAGAAAGTCACAGTATCCACTGCATTATCGTGTTTTGGTCCATGTCGCGTTTCTGCAGTTGTGCCTCAGTGTTCAAGGGAAGTATCCACCTTGAGATTCATCCATCACAAATATCTTGTCTCAATACCTGTGTCAGTCCATGTTCATTTGATCTACCAATTACGTCTCTGTGTTCATTTCATGTCATTGATGGGGGATACATCAAGGCCCTCCTTCGACGAGTCTATTCTTGTCGACTTCAACACCTTATCCAGGGATTAGACTTAGAAACCAGTTAGTACTTTGGGACCTGCATGCCTCAATGGCAGGCCTCCTCACGTCCAACAGTGGGTTTACATCATTGACCTCTGATCGGATGATTCCATGGATGTTCGACTCCAACTCATCCATTCACATTCATTGGGATGTACTAGAGTACCTTGGGAATCATTGACATTAATGGTGATCTCCCTCGTGCTTGTTAACGGTTTACATCATTGACCAGTAATCAAGTGGTTTCTACCATGTTCGACATCGGGACATCTATTCACATGGTTAGATTCATACTACATCAAGATCAATAAGAAGACCCTGGGTTGAGTGATCACCTTGATATGTACTTTGCCCAGGTTGCGACGAAGTTTCTTTTGAACAATGACACATATACTATTACATAGATCCACTTTGTATTGGTCATGGCTATGTCTTGTCATCTCATAGATCCACTATGTATTCTTCATGGCTACGATCAGTTCAGGTCATGGGAGTATAGATCCACAGTGTATTTCCAGTGGCTATACCTTTTTATCAATATAATTATGAATCCGCAGTGTATTTTATGGTGGCCATATCTTGCAAGTCTTGATCACCCAAGCATAGGTATGCCTACCTTGGGTTTGAAACATGTCCTAATATTTGTTGGATGTTTGTGTGCAGCTTTTGTCAAGTTCTTTGTGTCTATACCCTTGCTTGAAAGTCTACAAAGCATTTCAGTTATCAGTTCCTGTCTTCTAACTTCATACTTTGGGGGGCAATCTGTTACACATAAAAAATACTCACTTTGATAGTGTCGCAAGTGTTGTCATTACAAAGGTCGCAAGTGTCTCATTTTTCTCACAAGTGTCACAAGTGTCAGGGAAGCATACCGCCATGATGCCTATGTCATGCCTATAATGACATGAAAAGGACACTTGAAACACCTCAAACATTTGATTTGGAAGAGGAGAAATGAGTCAACAGGCTTATAAACTTTTTTCCATTTGAAAGCACCCCAAAAACTAAGTTTTTGGAGGGGAGCGCTCCCCTATACCTCTTTTGGGAGTGATGGCACTCCCCCTTACACTATTTGGGAATGCTATAAAGCTTATTTGGCCCTTTTGGAGGAGCACTATTGATTTTAGGAGTGTTGGCGCTCCCCTAAACACTACTAGGGAGCGCTACAACGCTCTGATGGCCCTTTTGAGGGAGCGCTGCCTATTATGGGAAGTGGTTAAGTTGCTGAGATGAATGGGGGAAGGATCCTTTCATTCTTGGAAGGCAGTTGGATTTGAATCCCTAGTCCAGCCATGATCTTAGGGAAGATCCTGACTCAAGGAGGGAAATCCTCAACTTCCCCAAGGATATCTCAAGTGGTTAAAGCCTCTCCAAGGCTATATAAGCAAGCTTTCTCATGGTGAAAGGGGACTGAAAAGGGAGAATCACACCAAAATTATGATCTTATAAGTGGTGTTGGAATAGAGATATTTTGGAAGCAAGAGACCTATGATCTCATAGGGAGAAATCGGTGAAGCTATCATCATTCAGATCGTGGATCTTTTGAGCAAGGGGTAGACAAGGAGGACTTGACGAAACTACTGCAATTCGTCTATGGATGTAAGAAATGTTTTTTCCTCATTAATATAATTTGCTTGGCTTGTTTCTTTCTAATTCATGTTCAATCTCACATGAATTTGTCTCTTTAGTATATAGACCTATTTTGGACTAATCTTGATAGAGTAGGAAGTGGTCGTACTTTGTTTTCCTACAGGGCTTATCAAGGAGCGAAAGATTGGAGCTCAACTCGGAGCGTGCAGGGACAAACACTGGTAAAAGGTACTTCTTTTCTCCTTCCTCCTCACACACTTGTCCACCTAGATCTAAAAGGAAGTCAGTGACCATGATAACCACTTTCTGTCTTAGAGTTAAGAGTCTATCTCTTTGAGGAGATCTACCTGTCCGCTGGGAGATTTTCCTTCAACAATCCTCGAATACCTTCCAATGCTTGATATTGTCCAGTACAGATGGCCTATATCTTATCTCAACATCATATTTGATTTTAGGTGGCAGAGGGATCCTAAACTGGCTAGATGAGATAGATAAGGAATCGGCCAAAGTATTTTTCTCTCTTGGAATAAAATAAATGTTGAAAGGTGATAATAAATTATCAATTAGGTCCCACACCTCATTTTTGTAATTTTTGAGTTGAAGATGTTTATCTTGATAAGCATTTCTGACTTGCTGGATTATCAACTCAACATCTACGAACACTGCTACCTCTTCAATTCCCATTTCTTTTGCATCCCTTAAACCTAAAACAAAAGCTTCATATTCTGCCACATTATGGGTAGTTTGAAAATCTAGCTTGTATGACAGGGATATGGTTTCTTGACAAGGTGACACAAAAACCATCCCTGCACCAGCACCTTCACTAGAAGAGGCTCCATCGAAGAACATTTTCCACACAGGGGTAGTTGGAAGAGGTATTTCATGATAAGAAATGGGCTTCTTTCTAATTTCAAGAGGGGTTTCAGGAGTATCGATGAGATGCAACAAACTAGACCCCAAATCAGTGTCAAGTGCAAAGATAGGATGATTGGTGGGGTTTGCTTCATCACTAATAATAAATGCCAGTTGGGATTCCTTGTAAATTTTTCTATGCTCCCCCCCAAACAAGGGAATAGTGGCATATGTGAGGTCCATTTGTAATGTTCCTCCAAGATTTTTAATCCAAGATCTTGACAATAACATGCCAAACTTGGGAGGAACATTAGCTACCACAATGTCCATGACCACACTCTTCATTGGCAGCTGAAATAAGGACACCACCAGGTCTTTGATGACTCCAAGACATTGCACTCTCCTTTAATCAAAAGAGTACAAATCATGATAGGCCTTTGTTACTTCCAGTCCCAATTCTTCCATGACTGTTTTGGGTATGAGGTTATGGGAGGCCCCTGAATCCATCAAGCAGTTATGAAACACCTTATCATGTATGCTCAGTGATGTGTAGAAGGGAGGGGATGAATCATCTCTGTCTTCTACCATGGGACCTAGGATGACTGCTGAATTTTCATCTTGGAGATTTACCGAGTCTTTGGTAAGCTGAGGTGGCTCTGATAGTAGCAGTTTAGAGAGGGACCATTTGAAATGTTCATGTTTGACTAGATCTGAAATGGGCACAAGAATTCTGATCTTTTGAATTTCATGCTCAAAACTAAAGGAGGAAGTAGGCTTAGAAATTTCTCTTACTTCTGGGACAGGTGTTTTGGCTACTGGAGAGGGGTTTTGAACCTTCTTACCTCTTCCATTGTCTGCTACATCTTTAGCAGCCTTCTCTTCTCTGGTAGGCTGCTCAGGAACATCAGGGGCCTTTGACTTCTTCTTGGATCTAAGGTTATATTTGTTTTAGATGCTTCTAGCCTTGTCTCCCTTACTCAGCTCATTCAAATGACTGTCCATGAGAGACTCCTCATATTCTAATTGAGTTAAGTGAGGAAAAGAGGAGGTGTCCCCAAGACATTGGATTTTGGGATCAAGGTATTCACCCTCTTTTTCTTCATCAGTAACTAGATTATTCTGGAGAGGGGTATGGATTCTCTCATCATCTCTATCTCTATTCCAATGGTCTCTTTGGATAATCTGAGGAGTATGGTTAGGCCTCCTATAGTTACCTCTGTTATCAACATTTTAGGAATTCCTATAATTTTGCTTTCCTTTTAATTCAACCTTTTCCATCCTAGCAGAGAGTTCTTTTAGTAGCTTAGTCATTTCATCTGTTGGAGGGGAGGCAACGGAGGATCTAGAATTCATGGTTTTAGACCTACCTTTTCCCTTGTCTCTGTCAGCTTTCCCCCTAAGTTTGTCAGCTACCAATATATTGGATTATACTTCAAGGGTTGAATCTTGCATAAGAGCCAAAGATGTTTATCTTCTTTCTCTCAACAGTAGGCAAACGTCAGGGCCAAAGGCATTAGCATAAGTAATTTTGGTAGAGATTTTTGTAGGTTTAAGTTTGGTTGGAATCCTTTTATACATTTTATTAAATCTCTTCGAGAAGTCTGAAGCAACTTCCCCCTCTTCTCTCTTAAGTGCCCAAAATTCTGTAATATAATAAAGGAGATCTTTTTTACTTCCCCAGTTCCTTAATAATGTGTCATCCAGATTAGAAATCCTGTCAATAGATCCAGGAGGCAAGTCCTTAAACCATTCCCTGGCATCACCATCAAGGCTCTGTACAAAAACTCTCATCCACACATCTTCATTCTCGATGGCCTGAATCTCTGCAAACCTATAAAAAGATGCAAGGTGTTCTTCTGCAGTCACGTCTCCCTCCCCTGTGAATTGGGGCATATACTTAAGGTAGTCTGTGGCTGGGAGGCCATTCTTGGGATGACATAATACTAGAGGAGAGTATGTAGCAGCCAATATCTCAGCCATCATGTTCCTAGGAGGATTGTCACCTGCCATTTGGATGTGAACTCGAGGAGTAATATGAGGAGATGGAGGATGAACACGGGAGACATGAACTAAATTTCTAAGAGAATAAGGAAACAACTGAATGTTTGGGAATAATATTACAGGGCTTGAGAAAACAACAGTTACCCTCTCTGCGGAGGCTGCAATAGTAATAGGAGGAGGGGTGGTAAAGATAGGAGTGGGGAAATATTATGAGGTCCTGGGTCTAAGCCAAGGTACAAATTCAGGGGATAAAGGAGTGACAAGGATTTCTCCCTCCAATCCCAAACCGGGAGGGGAAAACTCAATAGGAACACTCCCAAAATTTAATGTTCTAGAAACTCCAGCAGAAGGTATGACAGGGAAATAAGAAGCAATCAATGGAGTTTCTACAGAAGGAGATGGAAAGTTATCAGAAATATGGGGTTCAACATTAGAATCTCCTCCTCCAAAGGCTTTTCCCTATCTAATAATATTTTCTGGATCTGCTTTAGGTGTTTCTAAAGGAAATTGGGGAGTAAACCTTGTATGTCTGCCTCTAGAATCCACGGATGAAACAGTAGGTTCAACCCAGTGGATTCATCACAATGGAGTCACCAGGTGCACAGTAGCAATCTTAAATGGCTCTAATGCCTGATGCGCCTTCGAAATAAGAGGCTCAATGTCGTTCAATCCCAGGAAAAATCTTCAACTTCATCCCTGGCAACGACGCCAGAAATGTTAGCATCAAAAGTCACTCCTGGATTGCGGTAGAAGCCTGATGCCCATCCGTTTATGTCATGATTTGTTATAAAAAGGGTGATCGACTGGAAGTAAAATCAGTACAATATCATTTTAACTCAGAAACCTGGACTAAGGCTATGCATGAATAGGTGAGGTCTTAATTTTAACTTCAGACAAAAAATTGTAATAAGGGTGAATAGGAGGAAGACTTCTATGAGAAAGTGAAAAGGCCTGTTGTGAGCATCAAGCTTCCAACAACCCGAAGAGAAATAATTTAAACACAAGAACTTCTTGTATTCAAATCACAAGAACATTAAAAGAAATCATAACAACGTTACCATAAAACATTTATATAACACTGTCACAATGCTTCATGTGGCTTAGTCAATCATGAACTCTTTCAACATTAGATGGAAACCAGATGGAATAAGAAGCTGAATTTCATTAAACAAGAAGTTTCACATACATATACATAACTAGGGAAAACCAGTGCTTCATTAGAACTTTACAATCGGGAGCTTATCTCTACCAACGATACCAACAAAAATGGAAAAAATGCCTACATATACTCAGATTGGCTCCGATTGTCTAGGACACGATCATGTCATGAGATTAATGTCTGACGTTGAGGAGCTTCTCAGTCAGGATGCACATGCATACGTTGGGCAGGCTACCCATGCAGTCTTCTAATGGATGTGATATTTGTCAGAAAGGATTGACAGTCACCTCTATGCTTGTATTTTCCCAGTCTTCTATTTATGGAAGGAGACGACGCTCAACCACCGTCAACTACCTCAATAACTACTTTCTTGGGATCAGGAAAGGCTTGATCAACTCTGCACCTGAACTATCATGGTGGCTTCTCATTGGCTTCTGCTACATTGGACTACTGTGAGGGGACCCAGACAACAGACGTGGAGAAGGATTTGGCAGGGACGAGGATAACATGGGGCACACAACGCAAAGCAGTGAATGCGGCGATGGATAGGCAACGACGATTTAACATGCTCGATGTGCAGATGAGATAGGGCGAGGCCATGTGGATGGATGTGGCAGAGGAAAGGAGGTCGAGCAAGCACAAGTGGTAGAACCTATGGGCTCTGAGGTGTGAGCCAGGTGGAGGAGAGATGATATTGTCTAGGGGGAGGAGCACATCGCTAGGACAAAGTGACTTGGAGGAGGAAGAATAGGTGTCGGAATATAAGAGGGACGAAGAGGGGGGATATGATGCGAGGGAAAAATGTGGGGAAAAACCCCTGGAGGGGGTTGAAATGTGGGATCCACAAGGGGGATATGGCCCAAGGTTAGTGGAGGGCAGGTGTGCTTCTATGGAAGGTGAGAAGGGAGTGAGAGTTGTGAAAAGGAGAGGAGAGAGGCGGAGTGGGGGACACATTTCAGCGAGAGGTGAAAGTGGTAAGAGGAAAGGGAAGTGGTAAGAGGTTTAAAGGGGTCCATACAAAACTGCTTCATTCTGGATCCCCCCCCCCCTATTAAAGGTAGAATGGAAAGGGGGGTCCAGAATCAATCCTCAGTCGCAGATCCAGGCACCTCAATCCCAACCATTCATAGTTTCGCTACAAATTCTGACCCCCCCCCATTAAAGGCAGAATGACGAGGGGGGTCTGGAATTGGATCCTATCTATAGATCTGGGCACGTAGATCCTGGCCTCTTAGATCTGCGCATGTCTTAGCACAATACGCCCATGTGTTGTGTATGGATTGGATGACTGAGATGACTTTGACGGAAAAAAGGGCACTACCTCTAGCTCTGGCTTGCTTTATGTGACCTGGTGCTAGGACCGTGGGCCAGGCTCTCGAGGCATCGCAATTCACGTTTTAGGGTTTTGAAACCCAAGGGAGAACCATGTCCTCCCAAATTGCGATCCATGAAATGCCGACTAGCTGCCACCTGTCCCTGTAGGATCAGACAGCCTAGATCATTCTCGTGATTTTGGTCATAAGGGATGAGCCCAGGCACTAATGCTCATGCAACTGCGTGGCTCCAACTTACCCGATGACCGTTGATCTGATTCTAATGAAAAATCCTCACTGTTAAAAACCAAAATGCCCGCCTGCAATCATTTTAAGCCTGAAACGATACTTTTTGAGATTTGCGCTTGGGCTCTCATGGCTGTGGCCTTTGAATAAAACACATTTGATGGGATTTTAAGCCCCATTTCATCGCATTTTACAACAAGGGCCCAAATTTGGAGAAAAACTCCCCCTTTACAAGAATTGGTGATAACACCTTCTACTGCACACTCCCCTTTAGTTTCTGGTATCTACAAATTCCTTGGGTCTTCATCCTCCTGGTTTTCTTCAACAACATTATAACAGTGCAAGATCTCTTCAACTGTTTTAGTAAATCTAGGTGTATTATACATCAGGAATTTTGTCATAAAAATCTTATTCTTGATCACCTGCAAGGCTGAGTTAATTAACAGATTATTATTTTGAAAACTAAATGTTATCTTTAAGTTCCTGGTTAACTCTTCCGAATATCTTGTCCCCCTGCGCATTTCTAGTTCTATGTACCAATTATTCGGATTAGTGTCCATAGTATGCATAAATAAGTGAGTCCATTCTTGTTTTGGTACTGAATCCACTATGCATTACACTTAGTAGCATGATTTGCTAGAATACTTAATCCACTATACTTCGGCATGCTACTTTCATTCTATGTCCTGAATCTGACTGGTAATAACCTTTTTCACTGCCTCCAGTTTCTTATTCCATCCTTGTGTGTATCCCACCATCTTGCAGGGTTTTCTTTAAGCGCAAAATTCAAAGCTAGTAGTATCTGTTGACCTAATATATGAAACTCAAACTCTTTTATAAAATAAAATGCATCATTTAATACATCATATATTGGAGTTTCAACTATTTTAGTTCCAATCCATCGTAACGTGCATGTAATCCTAGCTCATTTTCTTGTCAATACTTCATGTAGTATTTGTTTCCAATTCTCCATAGATCCTTTTCAGTCTGACATGTATGAAATGATACTCTTCCAACTAAGTACTCCTTCAACTATAGGATTTATATAATTGTCCATCTGCACAATCATATTATATAGATTATCAAGTTCTTTTCTCTTGGTTGGTTCTACAAATATACATCCTTCATTGGGATTGTTAGCACTGAAAGTTACACTTTGACTACTAAAGTGAAATATCAATACCCATCAAAAGTTTTATGAGATAAGTTTTAAAATGTGGTGTCAAATGGATAAAATTCAGTTCATAAATGTCAAAACACAGGAAATTCTAGATGAAATGCATCAACAAAATAGGTCTTGTTTAAATTAAATTAGGGTTTTGAGGATTAGTGTGGATAGAAGGAAGACTTAGTAAGATAAATGAAGTGATTCTACCACTAGCATCAGGATTTACCAATAGACAAAGGAGAGAAAATATTTAGATACAAGATCTTCTTAAATCCTAGTTAAAAACTTTGAGAAACTTATAACAACGTCACAATCAAACCTTCATTGTAATACAGTTACACAACATCATTTGAATCATTCAATGAAAACAAAATTTCACAGTGAGAGAGAGATAATATGGCAAGAGAGAAAATTGACTTCCATTAAACAAAATTTCATCAATTCTGATACATCAAACTAGAGTAGGCTATGTTACATTAATATCACCAAAAGAGTCTTTTACATCAACCGTTTCAACCTACAAAATGTCTCCTAATGCTTGTTTTATAGCTTAGGTAGGGAAAAATAGCATACAATGCGATTTTCATCCTCTAGCATAGGATTATTCTATCTTAAACTAAGGTAATTACACATGTTCAAACTGGAAATAAAAATCTGCTATTAAAAAGGCTAATGTTGGAAACTATCCTAACACTTTAATATTTCAAAATGAGGTGTCCTTTGAGTGCATTATTTTTCTTACTAGGTATCCTCCAGCTTTAAATTGACCTCCAAACAGTTGTACCATGCTCCCCTATCCATCTGGTGATTGGTCATCCTCTTGAAACCATCAAATATTCTGTAGCATTGACTGTATCAGCAAGTTCACAACGGAGCTCGTAGTGAAGTTTGCAACGCTTGACTATATAAACTAGTTCACAACGCCAAGCACTGCAAACTGTCTTGTAGCTTCCCAATTAGTCTAGTTTAAGCCCCAAATCACCAAAAAACTTTCTCCAGAGTTAGGTATTCCTGTAGAAGCCTCATAATGTGGTGTATGAGTGAAAAACTCAGTTATAAGCAACATAATTCCTCAAAAATCTTCAAATTGCAAGGAGCAATCATTTCCAAGAATGATATTTCTTAAGATATTTCATTCATTACTTTCTGAGCCTAGAACTCCTCGTCATGGTAGATTGGGCCAACATATTCAAATTTCTTTGGGCTAGTTCTTCCTTAAAAGGTTGCAACTCTTGCTTAAGTCATTTGATCTCAGATTGTAAATCCTTGTTCTATCTATATAAATTCTTAAGAATCCTATGGAGGTGTTATGGGAGTTATCGGTAAATGAAAACATAAATAGATCTCCCTAGATCCACCTAGATCTAGAACAAAACATAACAGAATATAGCACTTTCCCTAAGCTCTAACTATTGAGTTTACTAGTTAACAAGAGATAGGAAACATACTGTTTAAATGTCTCTTATTCTTGTCATCGTCATCCTAGCTCCACTTCGGTGCTCCTGTGATATTGAATCTGCAAGGGAACACAAGTCAACCAAAGTGAAAGAAATCCAATATACTCAAAAATAAATTATGTATGTGATCAAGGAATCATACAATAAAACAATATGAGTTTTATGGGAAAGAAACATATCACTGTATTATATTAAAGTGAAAATGGAGATTACAACTAAAGCCTTGATGTTGCAAGGTCCCTTCTCGATGACCCTTTTATCCAACACACACACTTTCCCTAAGCTTGAATTAAGAGAATCCACAATGATCCAGGTGGATATCGGTGGCCACCCACCTTTTCCAACTGGCTCAAAACAGTTTTCTGCCAATTTTGGCAATTTAGTATTTTTAGCAGGTTTTAACTTCCAGGGCCATTTTGAGGGTATAAATGAATGTTTTTTGAGATAGAGGTTCTCAATGATATCCAAAGGCATAATTGAGCCCCCAAAATGAATCACCTCGATGATACCTTTCTAACGAGCTATTATACGTCTAAAACGAAGATCGTATGGAAAAGTTACGACCCCGATAAGTTGATGTACTAACTTACGCAAACGGGGCCCACATGACCTTTGGCGCTTCATCTCCTAGGGTTAGGTTTTTGGATGTCTAGGGTTTTGGGAATTCCTGTTTATTGTAAAAAGGCCTTCAAAGCCTCATTGTAATCATCTTCTTGCGAATGCGAGTAGCCGTCACATCTCTTCTCAGAGATAAGTGGCCGCCATTCTAGCAAGTCTTTCACTTTGTATTTTTACACTCTTTGTACATTTCTTTCATTAATAAAATTCATGTATTACTATATCTATTTTTTTATGGTTGCATCTCTGATACATTTCTATTATATTATTGAATATCTGTGATATCTCTGTGCATTTCTTTGTTATATCTCCGCTCTCATTTCGTGTCAAAAAGAATCTAGATCAGTGGTATCAGAGCAGGCTGCTCTTGATCGTGTTTTCAGTGCATGTCCCCGACGAGGTCCGAATATAGCAAGTTGGGTCTCGATCTTGTCTCTCTTGAAGAAAATCTCTCTCACACACCCAAGAAACCCTCAATGGCGAAAGAAAAGAAAAACGACGGAGCAAACGATCCTATCAATATGTTGCTTGAGCAAGCTCTCACGCGATAGAGGGACAAAATGATGGAGAATTTTGCCCACATTCTTAAACACCTGCCGATAGCATCAGGCACATATTCATCAATTGGCCACTTTGGAGGCACCTCACCTTTCAAGGAAGAAGTTAACTTTGATATTCCTGTATTTGAAGGACAGATAGATGGAAAAGCCCTAGAAAAATGGTTAACTCTGCTAGAAGGTTATTTCTCTGTTTACAATTTTTCCGACAAAGAAAAGATCACCTTCGCACTCCTTAAATCTCTCCCTCATGTCAAACATTGGTGGGAAACTTACTGGGAGCAAAGTTCCACATAGGAGTCTGGAATATATGGGGCCAATCCTACTTGGGATTTTTTTGTGGATGCGGTAAAGGAACAGTATTACCCTGTTGGCAA
>JASDQU010242732.1:16387-38793 GCA_032191745.1 Picea mariana
ACGGTTTGTTCCAGATCCGGGTGGATCTGTGGAGATTGGTCTGTGTCCGCACTCACGAATTTATCCTTGAACAATCCATCTCTCCTATCACCTATCCTTTACCCAGGTGTCACCTCCCACTTTGTATTCCCCTGTGCCTTCATGTCATTGCCTCCGCAACCTCTCCCCTTGCCTAGTCAGATCCATCCACATCCACCAATCATGTCCTTTGCAAAATTCTAACTAAGTAGTAGACGACCAAGGGGAGGCCACCACGTCTCCCAGGTGCCAAGTTTTACTTGGGCCATCTTGATCCCGATGAAGCAGTTAAGGAAGAGGGGAGGTGGTTGGAGCATCATCACCCCCATCAATGGAATTCAGAACAGTCTGATCATGAAGGAAGACTGTCATCTCAGGCAGTCTGATATCACGTGCACAGTCTGACAGAGCAGAGCACAAAGGGACTGGCAAAGTAAAGATCACGTATGACATAAGAAGGCGTGTGCAGAGGAGACTGCAGGTGCAGTTTGAATGAGACGATGTGACACCATGGAAGCTCGAGCATGCCTTTGTTGTTGTTTACAGAATGTTTGAGTATATATGAGGAGTTCTGTGATTTTGTAAAGGGTCTTTGGTTGAGCAGAGCTCCCAATCTGTAATTTTGTTCTGCCAGAGTTGTTCTCTAGTTATGTAATCAACTTGAGACTTTTATGTTAATAAAAGTCAGCTTCCCTCTTTCCATTTTCTCTATAAAATCCATTTAAAACACTCGGGCATGGATGATCTAGTCGAGGATTGTTATACTGCTTTAATGGAGGTTTGATTATAGTGGTATCGTGGTCAATTTTATTCATTCACCTATGTATTTGTTTCCTTCTCACATTGAATGTCTTGAGAATGGAGGATCTAGTCAAGCTGTTGCAATTGTAGGATGATGGAGGTTTGATCATACTGCAGCTGTAACTATGTCTCTCGTAGACATATTTCGATGTCTAAATTTGAGCTCAATAATTCTCTTGAGCTTGGGTTTTCTTCTCTTAGCTACTGGAAGGCTTGATGCCCAGAGCATTCTCCTTCACCCTTTCTCCTAAGTCTTCCCTCTACTCTCACTTTAACTCAATTTACTGACTGAAGTTAATGTGGCCCTCACTTCCCTGTGCATTTCCTGTCCATTTCTGTGTTGAATATCTTTCATGTTGTTGAGTTTTGGCCATCGACCATCAACATTTAAAACCAACATCCACCTAACATTGATGGGTAAAGAGCTTACCTCCCTTGCAATCAGGAGGTGACTTCCAGTGCTAACACAGGTGATTTCAAAAGGGCTAGTGTCTACAAGATTTTTTGGTAGAATAAATTGAACCTAGGGTCTTACAACTACGTGATAACCCCATGCATCACTCAATATCTCATCGATTTATCAACACACAAAAATCAAAAGTATACCATCTCTCTTCTCTCCATCCTACAAAACCCAATAGGATTGTTGTGGGTGGGAAATCCCTCCTACGGACTAGCACTAAGGGTTTTATCATGCATGCATAAATGACCTAAAGATTCTTACTTTTTACCATCATCCCATGCATAGACCCCCATTACTCATATGTAAATACAAGGCTCAAGATATTAAGTTGACATACCTTATTCTTTGTGTTTGATGTCGATCCCTTTCGCACTTGGTCGTTCTTTGACTGCAAGTCTCCTCCCAATGCTGACCTACATTCATTAAAGACAAACAAAGAACTCCACATGCATTTGATCTATGAACTAATGGGTTAGAGATTTAATCAATCATACAATCAATATTCCATTAATGACAATCTCATATGGTGGGATGGGAAAATAAATTATTTTATTAACTTCACAATGATACCTTACAATGATAAAGTTGGCTGCTTCTCCTCGATCTTGGTCCTGGGATCTTCTTCCACTGTCTTCCAACTTCTTTGCTCTATACTTCTCTTTGCACAAGGATGGCTAAAGGTTGGGACAAAGGGAATGCTCAATCGAGTATAGTTTGTTTACTATGATTCTCCTCTTTTCAAATGGGACCCCTAACCCTTCTTTTATAGGCTAGAAGAAGCTAGGTATTTGGTCGAGTGACCGACCATGTATGGCCAAAAGGTTTAGTTAACTTACCCAAAGTTGTGTGTTCCGTTAGAAAATTTCCTTTTTCTGTTTTTTTGTAGGTACACACGGGCTGTCTTGGGTCAGCTAGAGTGTACACATGTTCAGTAATGGAGCAGGGCACATGGGTCCTTATAAAAAGGGTTTTTAAGAAGAGTTTTTCAATAGTGTTTTGGCAAAGAAGGAATCTAAGATGGCCTGATGCCAGGTAAGCATGTCTGGTGCAAGTTAGGGTTATAACAGATGCCCCCTAATGTGTGAGGTCAAAATAGCATCTGATGGCTGAAATACATTAACAATCTTCATCGATGTTCCGAACAAGTGAGCCCAGGGACCAGAAATCGGGAGGTGTCGTCTGCAAAATAATAATTTTCTCACCAAGGTGGGCATACCTATGCCTGGGATAAAATAAAATCATGGCTACCAATCAAATACACTATAGATCCTGTCATATAACTATATAAAGTGTAGCCACAAGCAATATACAACATAGCTACATCTCAAAATAAAAAAGATATACATGTAGAGTATCCATCTTCTAGAAGCTGATAAGGCCTAATGGCTGGAGATGAGGTCTTCGAGCTCGAGAAACAACTTCAAAATCTTCAAAAATTGGGTAGGAGTGTAACATGAGTGTACAACTTCACTACCCATAGGTATTCGACGGCTCATCGATCATGGACTAGAGAATCTTGATTATCAGACTGAAGGCTTCATTGATTTCGAACAAAGACTTGATTGGAATTTCGGGATGGCCAGGCATGAGGGAAAGAGACAAACTATAGAGGGGCCGACTCAGGCTTGGTAAAAACTTCCCTTGGACAATAGCACGAAAAATGATGAGACTCAGGCAACATGGCATTAACATAAGTTTACGAGGCAGGAGGCAATGAAAACTCTCCATATGTTTGTAAGAATAACCAAACAGATGAGGACACAACTCAATGTAGTGGGAACAACTTCATAAGGTCATATTCAATCCTAGGGTTTGATAAACAAATGGACAGATGTGCTTTATCCAAGGGTGACTCATTGTGCTGCCAATAAAAAGAAAATACTTTTCCCTTCCTCTTTTTGGGGTATATTTTTTTTTTTTTGTCTTTTTCGATAATTTTGGAAAAAGAATAAAAGAATGTTACATTACAAAGGAGGAATGAGTGTCACAAACATACAAGTTCAAGGCGCAAGGAAAAGACTGATGTTCAAAGAAAGGACACTCTGGAAAAATCCCTCCTGGGACCAAAGGTGTCAAGACGTAGAGGCAAAGTGATACAGGGCTTGCGTATAAGGCATGCTTCAGATGGTTCAGTTGAGAGCAACATGGAGTTGGCATTAGACTGAAGATGTAGGTATGCAAACGCGGTTAACAAAACACACAATGGTAACGCCCTTCGATGTAATTTTAGTGATCCCAGAGAAGGTAAACTTGGCATTTTTTCATATTTATAGAGTCTAAAAAATGTAAAAGGAGACTCCACTGGGGTACCTTTTTCGAAGGTAGTCTAGTTGGTTCAAAAAAGGGGTAAACTAGCACCGACAAGATGTCTATTCAAAACGATTTTAACAAGTGTGATAAATACAAGATCACTCGCTCATTTTTTCATTTTTAAGGAGTCTGAAAAAAACTTAACTATGGACATTGTCGAGAATGTTTTTCTGGATCATTTTAACGAGTGTGAAAGAATAAGGTCACTCGACGATGTTTTCAATTTTAGGGAGTCTGAAAAGAGCTTAACTATGGACTCCGTGGGGGTTCCTTTTTCATACATTTAGTCCCTCAGGCCCGAAAAAGGGTTAAAATGATACCTGAGGATACTCTTCTAGAGAATTGGAGTTCCTTAGAGTATACCTTTGTTCGTACAGTTGACCGTCCAGACCGAAAAAGGGGTAAACTACCATGGGGCAGACGTGACTTCAAATTTTAGTTTAACGAGCGTGAAAGGCCACAAGATCACTCGGAAATCTTTTCATGTTTAGAGGGTCTGAAAAGGGCTTAAAAGAAAACTCATGTAAGGAACGTTCTTATGTACCAACTTAACGAGTGTGAAGAAACAAGGTCACTCGACAATCTTTTCATCTTTAGGGATTCTGAAAAGGGCTTAAAGAAGACTCCAAGGGGGCAACAACTCATGTATGAAACTGGTTCAGGTAGGGCCTACTGCTAGGCTCAGACCAGGAGTCTCTTCGATAGTCAACCTGGGAAGTCTCCCAAAAGGGAAGAAAACACAAACCACGATGTAAGTCCTCCCACGGAATAGAAACCATAGTCATAGCTTCAAGGATAGCCTTATCTAAAGGCAATTCAAAATCTGAGAAATCATGCAAACGAGGGTCGACATTCCCAACGGGTGAAGTAAACTGACCATACTCCATATGATGATGGAGGTTCTGGCTAGGACTGGCAAAGTCTATCAGTGAGGAGTCACGAGCACGAGGGATTGAGGATCTACAAACAATGAGATCAGACTCGGAAGGATACTCAAGCCTACTTGGACCAAGAGGGGAAATCAAGAGCTCCCATGCCCCCATTGGATACACCAATGGATCAATTGCTGAGACTAAGTCTCGGGAAAGCCAACCTTATTTCACAGGTTCCTTCTCAGAAGAAATTGAACATCGAGGATAATATGCCACATAATTAACCCGTGGCGGGGTAGAGTCTACACAGACGGTAGGAACATATAAAGGGGTAGTCTGAAATAATGTTGAATTAGGATGGTGATTATTAGATACCAGTTGGTCGATAGTGAAAATGCTTCCATTGTGAGGGAAATGCATCACCTGAAAGAGCGTAGACACCACAACATTCATAGCATATACATAATCACACCTGAGAAGCATATTGAAATCTAATGGGCCTTGCACAACTATAACATCAACAAGGATAGTCTTCCCACCTAAAGATATAGGTAACTGAGGAAGAACCCCCAAATATTCACTAGGATGTCTGTCAAAAGCTAACAGCTCATGCAAAGCAGACACAAGCTTGGGAGATCCCAAGACTTTCCAAACCGATGAGGATAAAATACTTGTAGAGGCTCCCTCATCCACAATACATCGATAATTTTTTGTTGAATTAACTTCAACCCTTATTTGAAAAGGTGTGGCAGAAGGAAGATGAGGCTCAACAAGGTCATTCCAATCAAAGGAAACCATCGTAGGGCTTGGAGGGGGTGTGCTCGGAACGAGTGGAATGCCCCCTTTTTCTGAAAGTATTGAACCAAAAATGCTAAAAACATAGTCGGTAGACATGTCACTCCCCAAAAGAAGAGTGGGATCATTCGATGACTGCATCGACATGACCACTTTCACAACCAATGGATGAATAGGTTGCGGGACTACTTGGTCTAAAGGCACCTCACCGCGCAAAATAGGAGTGGGATCAGTCAATGACTGCTTCGGCATGAACACTTTCGCAACCAATGGATGAATAGGCTGCGAGACTACATGGTCTAAGGGCACCTCACCCCCCAAAAGAGGAGTGGTATCAGCTGACAACTGCATCGACATAACCACTTTCTCAGCCAATGGCTGAATAGGCTAAGAGGCTACATGGTCTAAAGGCACCTCACCCCTCAAAAGAGGAGTGGGATCAACCGATGAATGCATCGGGGTGACCACTTTCTCAACCAATGGTTGCATATACTGAGAGACTACATGTTCTAAAGGCACCTCACCCCTCAAAATAGGAATGGGATCAGTCGATGAATACATCGGCATGACCACTTTCTCAACCAATGGATGAATAGGATGAGAGACTACAAGGTCTAAAGGCACCTCACCCCTCAAAAGAGGAGTGGGATCAACCGATGACTGCATCAGCATGACCACTTTCTCAACGAATGGTTGAATAGACTGCAAGGAAACCTAAAAAGAATCAGAATCAAAAGAGCTTGTAGACAGGGACCACAATCTTTGTACCTCTAGAATGCCAGGGCACAAATGAGTAAGGTGATCTCCCTTGCAAAGCTTACAAGGGAACTTAGGCTTATGTCCTATCCCTCTAGGTTTATCAATAGAATTAATGCCCCCAGCATGACTAGCAGTGGTTGGTTGCACATCTCCAACATGACTTGCAAAGGTTAGTGATGGGTCGATAACATGATTTATAGAGGTTATAGACTTATTACCAGTATGACTAGTAGTGACTAGAATTTTTCCCCGAGCATGAATTGCAGAGGGTGAGTGTGTTCCCCCAGCATAACTTGCAGAGGCTAGGTGTTGGTCTTCAACATGACTTGCAGAGGTTTTTGACCTATCTCCAACATGACTCGCAGAGGTTGGTGATTTCTTCTTTCTATTCTTCCTCTTTCTATTTCGTTTAAACTTCTGGTTACTAGTAACTATACTTTCTCAAGAGGCGGGAGAAGGAGGAGGAGAAGACTTTGCTTATGAAGAAACATCAACAAGGTGCCCATGACTTAAAGTGCTTAACTTAGAAGTGTCAAGAGCATTAGGGACATTTGTAATGGTACCCAACCAAACCGGTAGTCCTACATTCAACCCAGGAATGTACAAAGTGGCCATCAAAGGGACACCAACGTTTCTGAAGAAGGGAAAAGCACAATAATCCCCTTGTGAAGGGGCTCCTTGGTTGGTATAGCTGGGAACTTTATCCATGAATATATTATGCACAGGTTCTCCCTTTTCAGGATATTTCAAGTCCGTAAAAGTCTCACACAGTGACTCTGGCGAACCAGTGGTATCAAAACAACGCCTATAAAAAGGCAGCTCCACGTTTCTAAGAGGAAGACCAAAAATTCCTCACGACCGACGTAGTGGGCGGTCTACCACCCTAGTTCAGAGACCCAAATCCATGACTAACTAACTTGCTATGGAAAACTAGGGAGCACAGAGCACACACTAAAAGTTCCTAAAGAAAAATCAAGAAAATGACTAACTAGTTGGAAGAACAGTTACACCAACCAACACTAGAGAAACTTACCGGTGCAAGTTCAACTCAAAAATGGAATCAGCCTCCAGGTATACTCTAAAAATCATTGCCCGATGTCTGTCCTAGGTACCATGGTATACCCCCGCAGTCACCTGTGTATGTCACTAGAAAGATAGGAAACTAGGTTTCCAGCGCGTGAACAGTCACCACACAGGTACAGTCGACAGTCGGGTAGACCACAATGAGCAGGGTATCAAGCCTGAAACCTACCAAGGGTATTGAAAGCAAGTGGTCTGGAAGACAACTGAGGACCTCGAATGGATTCGATACCCACAAAGCTCTGTGGAAAATGCAATCAACGGAATCCCAAGACAAGCCCTCTATATGTGTTCTCCACCACGATTGGTTCGGCTTTGGAGGGGTTATCTTTGCTACCTTTCTGCACGCAATCTTGTGTTTATCCCCTATGTTAGAGGGGGGTCCCAGATAACTTTCACAATACTGGACTTCTAAACTCCTTAGCACAGACTCATATGTTTGTTTTATAGCCTTGAAGAGTATCCTCTCTAACCTAAATCAAGGCTCTAGCCTAATCTAGTTGATGGACCCTACAAACATAAAGTCTAGTAAATTATAATTAGCGTTCTTTTTATTGGCTTGATTTACTCAAAAGGGTACGGTAGTGCAACTGATGGTGTTAAGACTCTTGTGAAAAATGATGAAACTTATATGAACACTGGCAAAGAATGATTATATTTCTTATTTTATTTTATTTTGAAATGCTTTTAAAATTAGAAGAAAACACAACGCT
This sequence comes from Picea mariana, assembly GCA_032191745.1. Taxonomy (NCBI): domain Eukaryota; kingdom Viridiplantae; phylum Streptophyta; class Pinopsida; order Pinales; family Pinaceae; genus Picea; species Picea mariana. Next base: position 24,199 of record JASDQU010242732.1, read on the forward strand.
ATGCTAACTTCTTTTTCTTTTTCAAATAAAAATGCAAAGAAAATGCCAGGAAAGAAAGAGATCTAACAAACTATTTTTTTTTTATATATATATTTTCTTCCAATCAAAGAAGAAATAACAAAATATTCTAAAAGAAACTGATGAATGCATGATTCATGGCCCCCCCATGAATTGTGCATTCATCGGGTATAGTTTCTTTACTATGATTCTCCTCTTTTCAAATGGGACCCCTAACCCTTCTTTTATAGGCTAGAAGAAGCTAGGTATTTGGTTGAGTGACCGGCTATGCATGACTGAAAGGTTTAGTTAACTTACCCAAAGTTGTGTGTTTTGTCATCAACTTTCCTTTTTCCGTGCTTTTGTAGGTACACACGGGTTGTCTTGGGTCAGCTAGCATGTACACATGTTCAGTAATGGAGCAGGTCATGTGGTTCCTTATAAAAGGGGTTTTTAAGAAGAGTTGTTCAACAATGTTTGGGCAAAGAAGGAATCTGAGATGGCCTGATGCCAGGTAAGCATGTCTAGTGCAAATTAGGGTTATAACAAGGATGGACCCCCTTCTCTGCCACACAGTTTCTCGGGTTTTCCACCTCCTTCTAGGGATCCAATGCATTTGTTCAAGAATCTCCATGCTGGGACTCTCAGTAATCATAGTTGTGAATAAAATCTAGTACATGCCAATGTATCTCAGGCATGTAGGAACAAATTCATGGCTGGAATACACCAGTTATTACTAGCAACAAGAATGAATGAGGAATGATAATTGAGCAACAATCAATGAAAGAATGAAAGTGTGAATGGAGAAGAACCCCCAAATAACCCACAAGATGGGTTTATATATTTACTTGGAAATCAACAACCACATGGACTTCCCCAAGAAGCTCATGTAACCACTCCTCTCAATTAAATAAATTATGGGTAAATAAAATATAATAAAATAATTAGCCCCTTAATCCTCCTCTCTCGTGGAATCATAAAAACCTATAAATATTGTATTTTTTCATCTATAAATGATCCAGGTGAATATCGGTGGCCACCCACCTTTTCCGACTGGATCAAAATAGTTTTCTGGCAATTTTGGCAATTTACTATTTTTAGAAGTTTTTAACTTCTGGGGCCATTTTGAGGGCCCAAATGAATTTTTTTCGAGATCAAGGTTATAAAATATATATAAAGGAATTATTAAGAGCCCAAAATGAATCTCCCAGACAATACCTTTCCAACGAGCTATCACACGCCTAAAATGGAGATCGTATGCAAAAGTTACGACCCTGGGAAGTTGATGTACTCACTTACCCAAACGGGGCCCACATGAATTTTGGCGCTTCATCTCCTAGGGTTAGGTTTTTGGATGTTTATGAATTTTGGCATTCCTGTTTATTGTAAAAAGGCCTTCAAAGACTCATTGTAATCATCTTCTTGTGAATGCGAGTAGCCGTCACATCTCTTCTCAGAGATAAACTGCCACCATTCTAGCGAGTCTTTCACTCTGTATTTTTATAGTCTCTGTACATTTCTTTCATTAATAGAAATCCTATATTACTGTATATCTGTGTTTATGGTTGCATCTATGATACATTTATGTTATATTATTAAATATCTATGATATCCCTGTGCATTTCTTTATTATATCTCCAATCTCATTTCATGCCGAAAATAATCCAGATCAAGAAACCACTGATATATTTTATTATTAATAATGATCAAACCATTACATTTTCTAGGAACGTTGACCTCATTTAATAGTTTAGGCACTCCGACCTTTCATAAATTAACAAAATACATTATTTAATATGGGGAATCAAAACAGGGGTATTACAATTCCTATGTTCACTTTGTGCATTCTTAAGGGATTTTCATATATAGCTGAATCAAGTTCTGGTCCTTCTGTTAGCATCAAAAGTTACTCCTGGATTATGGCAGGAGTAAGCCTAATACCCATCAGTTTATGTCATGATTTTTTATTAAAAGGGTGATCAACTGGAAGTAAAATCAGTATAATATCATTTTAACTCAGAATTCTAGACTAAGGCTATGCATGAACAGGTGAGGTCTTAATTTTAACTTCAGACATTAAGTTGTAATAAGGGTGAGAAGGAGGAAGACTTCTGCGAGAAAGTGCAAAGGTCTGTTGTGAGCATCAATCTTCCAATAGCCTGAAGAGGAATAATTTTAACACAAGAACTTCTTTTATTTGTTACACATCAAAATTACTCACTTCAATAGTGTCTCAAGTGTCGTCATTACGAGTTTTGTAAGTGTCACATCTTGCCCACAAGTGTCACATCTTGACCAAAAGTGTTGCAAGTGTCACAAACATCATACTACCATCTTGCCTATGTCATGCCTCTAACGACATCATAAGGACACTTAAGACACCTCAAAGGATAGTTTGGAAGAAGAGAAATCAGTTGACAGGGAGTACAAACCTGTTTCCATTGAAAGAACCACTAAAAAATGGATTTTGGAGAGGAGCTCTCCCCTACCTGCTGTCAGGAAGTATTGGAGCTCCCTAAGCCTCTTTGGGGGAGTGTTCGAGCACCCTGTGCACCCATTTGGGGGAGAGCTACCCTTTTCTGAGAAAGTTTTGGGTTTGTTGAGGCAAATCAAGGAAGAATCCCTCAATTCCTGAAGGTGGTTGGATTCGAATAGATGGTCAAGGCATGATCTTAGGGAAGATCCTCAATTGAAGGAGAGGAATCCTCAACTTATCCCAAATATCTCTCAAGTGGTTGGACCTCTCCAAGGTTATATAAGGAGGCCTTCTCATGGTGAAACGGAAGATGGATATTGAGAATTATACCAGACTTATGATCCTATAAGTGGTATTTCATCAAAGAAGTCAATGTAGATTACTTGAGCAAATGGGTTGGACAAGGAGAAGTAGAAGAAGCTGGTGCACCTTTATCAAAGGAAATAGTACTTTTACTTGTTCTTATCAATATATGAATGCTTGGATTGTTTCTTTCAAACTTATGTTTGTTCCACATGAGTTTGTCTGTGGTAGATGGATCTATATTTGAGCTAATCTCAGTAGAGTAGGAAGTCCATTGTATCTTTGTTTATTCTACATGAGCTATTAGGGAGCTCGGGATCGAAGCTCAACTTGGACTTTGCAGGGACAAACATCATTAATAAGGTACATATATTTCTTCTTCTCCTTCATATGTTAGCTTGATCAGATCTAAAAGGATGTCAGTTTCCATGTTAAGAAATTTTTTGTCTTGGCCTTAGGAGTCTAGAGACCAAGAGGGAATCCACTTGTCCACAGGGGGATTCACCTACAACAGAAATTGGCGACTCCACTGGGGAGGAGCTTTGATTTTTGTTTCCTTTCCAAGATATTTTTTTGGCCCTTTGCCCGCTCAATTGAACTTCTCCATCCTATCTCTTTGATTCTTAGATCTGTTTGTTTGGCTCTTGATTTCATCAAAATCAAGTTGATTGACTGAATTTCCTTGATTTTGTGAGTTTTTGGGCATTTTTTTGAGATTTTGAAGTAGAGCGCTTCCCTACCCTTGTTATAAGAGAGCCAACACTCCCTGGTGGTATTACATAGAGTTTTGGAGTGCTCTGGTACCCCTTACACCAGAGCGCTACCCCTTCTTTGTGGGAAATCTTCTAGGTTTTCAGTTTCTGAGTTCAGTTTTTGCCTTTTTCACTTGCCCAGGGTCCAGGGATGATTTTAAGAATGGAAATTTATTTTAAAATGTAGAAACCTTGGCGAATATTTCTAATCCTTCATATGTCAACTATAAATTTTTGACTTTATTTTTGTAAAAATATTCAAATTTCTAAGTATTTTATATATCTTTTATAAAATTTTGGCGATTTTAAGGTAAAATAATTTTATCCTATAGAATTTGGGTGAATCATTTTTAAAATAACGAATCTCGTTTTTGGAAAAACAATGGAAAATTAGCCCATGAGCGAAATTTAGCCCCTAAAATCATCCCTACCAGGGTATTATCATCTCAGTTTATCTTTATCTTGGCCTTCAATACTTTGCTTTCTAAGGATTGTTCTCTTTTTGTTTGGAATTTTGACTTTTTTTCTTCCTTACCTAGAAGTCACTCTTTGTCTTTGCTGATTTAGGGTTAACTTGATGCTTTCTTCTCATTTATCTGACTGAGTAGAAGCCTTTGTAAGGAGTTTCAAATGTCTTTTGTACTTCTCCTTATGATCTTTGAGGTCATCTTGTCCAAGATCTTTTTCCTTCCTTTTGAGTTTTTGGTTTTCTTTTTCCTGTTTGATCACAACAGGGGTGTGTTTTTGTTTATGTGAAGTTTGCTTCTAGATTGCTTAAATCTCACAACTCTTGAAGTTTGATTAGCATAGGAAGCTTTACATCTACTGGTTATCAGTCACATATAAACATTTTAGCATTGCATTGGATTCCTTATTGAGGACTATTGCATGAGGTCATTGCATCTTAGTGTTTGACAGTGAAAGGAAAATCCTTCTCCTTCCCTTAATTAGACATTCATTGAAAGAAAAGATTGCTTATCATTTCTTATGCATGTTTTGGGAACTGAGTCATAATATCATCAGTTTTCACTCTCATACACCTCTGAGTAAACAACAACCACTAAAATCAATGCTTAAATAAAATTTATCAGACTTTTTTACATCTTTGTTAGCAAACCTACATTAGTTTATGGTGTAGGGATTTGGAATAGGTTGAAAGGATAACTTTCCAAAGCTATCAAACAAACTTAGCATCTTGCAATAGGGAAATAAAATCCAATTTTCGTATAGGATTTCTGGGATCCCCCTCTCACACAGGGGTTATGCATGAGGTCACGTTTGGGAGATTTACAGATATTATCCCTCCGTGGTTCAACCGTTTGTAGTAGTTGGATCATATTTTGGGGGTCACTTGAAGGTATACCCATGATTATGTGTGGAAGCCTCTCAAGTTGATTTCGAACTTGTTATCCTTCCCATACGTTCCAACTGGACTATCGACTGTACCCACCCAAGGGATGACTGTGAGTTGGTGACCTTAGTAGACATAATCTTTAGGGTCTCACACAAGGTGATGGTGAAGGGAAGTCTCACTGTACCTGGAACAGACGTTGGTCAAAATCACTCAAGCTCCTTAGAGGGTAAATCCAAAATTACTGCGTGGAAGATTGCACCAAGGAGTAAGTCCGTTAAGCAGGTCGCCAACGTAACTAATCCACCCGCTCTATCCCCGCCCCTTCCTATTTTGATCTCATGATGTTGGATTTCATCACCAACTAGTGGTTTCATTGTGGGAAGGTTTGTTTGATTGTTTTCTTCTCAGATTCATAGCGTGTGTTGTTTGTATTACTTAGTGGACCTTAGGTTGAGTCATTGTTAATGGCATCAAATCCTGAGAGTACCAATGGAGGGACCCCTTGTCCCAGGGAACCTTACACCTTTCCTTCTTTTGGAAACTTTGGTCCTCCGTAAATTGCCACACTGAGTCTTTCGAGATTCACCATCAGATTACTAGTTTGGCTGTTCCCCACTCCGGTGATCTCGAATCCTCCTAATGTTTAAACTGTGCATAATACTTTAGATGTCAGTACACCACCCACATATCAACCTCATGTCGAATTTTTTCCTTCTTCACCCATTAAGTCTCCTTCCCTTTCTCCTTCTTTGCCTAGTGAAATATCTAAAGCAGGTAGCCAGGTTGATCAGAAGAAGAAGAAATGGAAAGAGAAGAAGAAGAGCCTGAAAAGGACCAAGGATCCAACAACATCAGATGTTGGATCCAAGCAACCAGCTACTGGTAATAGTACTAGGAGTGTTGATGAGGTCAACAAGATTAAAATGAAGAATCTGAAACCCAAATTCCCTTGCAGTATTTGTAAGGGTGACCACTTTCTGAGGGATTTCCCTGGTATTTCCAAGGTCTTAGAAATGTGGTCCTCATCAGCCTCTACTGGTCATGATAATGATACCCTATCAACTAGTGACATTAAGGTTGGTAAGAAGAAGACGACTGTCAAATTTCCTTGTATGTTATGTGAAGGTGATCATTATTCTCACCTTTTTCCTCATATGGATGAGGCTTCTTCTCTTTTGGAAAAATTTCAACTTCCAAAAGGTTATCATAAGCTTTCCCCCAACCCATCATTATTTGATAGACTGGTCAATCTAGTTCCATTCCTTCGTAGTCGGGTTGATCAGTTGGTCAATCTAGTTTCCTCCTCGATTGAACCAAAAACCTAAGTCATTGATCCAGTTCTGTCATCAATCAACCCCACTTTTCATCTGGAAAGTGAAACCCAAGTGACTGATCTAGTCTTGTCATTGGCCAGTCCCACCCTTCATCCGAAGAGTAAAACCAAAGTGGTCGATCTGGTTCCACCATTAGTTGATCCCACTCCTCCCTTGAAGAGTGCCAAAGTGGTTGATCCAACACCATCATTAGTCAATCCCACTCCTCTTTTGAAGAGTTCCAAAGTGGTTGATTCAGTCCCTTCCTCGGTCAGTCCCACCCTTCATCCGAAGAGTGCCAAAGTGATTGCTTCGGTTACATCATTGGTCAATCCCACTCTTCCTCTGAAGAGTGCCAGTGTGGTTGATCCAATCCCATCATCGATCGATCCTACTCTGCCTCTAGAGAGTAAACCCGATACTACCCATGTTTTTCTCGTTGATACAAAATCTACCATGTTGGGGGGCATTCCTCATTCTCCCACGAAACCTCCTCTAGGAAATGAGGCCATCCTTTTTGATTAGGATGTGCTAAATGGATCTTGTCTTCCTTCTCACATTCCTTTCTAGATTACAATATAGGTTTGTGGTCGGGACGTTCCTCAAACACTGATAAATGAAGGTGTGTCTATTAGTATTTTTTCCTCTATTGCTTGGCACGCTTTGGGTTGTCCTCATCTTACACCTGTTACACATAATTTGTTAGATTTTAACAGAAGAACCAGTCAACCTTTAGGGACCCTTCCTCAGTTTCCCATAACTTTGGGAGGGAAAACTGTCTTTATTGACTTCATGGTAATCCGAGATCCCTTGGATTTCACTTTACTCCTTGGGTGGGATTATGTTTATGTCATGAAAGCTATTGTGTCCACTCTTTTTCATGTGATATCTTTCCCTCAGGATGGAAAAATTGTGACTATTAATCAACTTTCCTTCATTGGTCCTGACTGGATTACCTCCCTTAATGGTTCTTATATGACGACAATATTTTCCCCGCGGCATGTCAATTATGTGGCGTTATCTCCCATGACTTCAACTTCATATGATTTGGATCCAGTAGTTGACATGGTGATCTCTTCGATAGGGATATTGGAGCGTAATCTTGTTACCCTTGTCGCGACCCTCGATGTGTGTTCCTTCTAGAGTGATTTTCTTCCATCTAGTGAAGATCTCTTAGAATCCATGACCGAGATTTATCCCCTGACGTGGTGTCCTTCCAGAGTGGTATTATCTTGGAAGCCATGATCAAGGAGATTCCACGAGCATAGTTTCTCTTCTCTGTAGCAAGCTCGTTAAAAAATGAAATAGAGGTCATGAGCATAGTTTCTCTTGTCTGTAGTAAGCTTGTTAAAAAATGAAATAGAGGTCATGAGCATAGTTTTTTCTCTCTGTAGCAAGCTCGTTAAAAAATGAAACAAAATCTTTGAGAATAGTTTTCCTCTTTGTAGCAAGCTCATTAAAAAATGAAACAATCACCTCTCTTGAACCTTCTTTTCATCCACCCTTATCCTTTTTCTCCATCTAGTTGAGAAATTGGTGACAACCTCAAAGTCGATGAATGAATTGAAGCTTGGAGGGCATGTCTCCAGCCTTTGATGATCATTCTGGAGTTAGGCCACTAGATTTGAAGCTGGGGGCATACCGAGCTTAGTCTTTGTTCTTTCTCGTGCTCGTAAATACATGAGAATGAAATCGGGTAAACTTTTATCACTTTTTTGGACTCGCATGGATATACGAAAAAGGAACCCCTTGGAGTTGTCTTTAAGCTATTTTTAGACTCTCTAAACATGCAAATATTGCCAAGTGATCTTGCTTGCTTTCCCACTCATTAAAAGGTTTGAAAGGGCATCTTTTGAGTGATAATTTATCTCTTTTTGGGCCTCGTGAGACTAACATTACGAAAAAGGACAACATTGGAGTCATCTTTAAGTTGTTTTTAGACTCTTTAAATATGAAAAACCACCGATTTTACCTTCTCTAAACTCGTTAAACAAGAATACATTGAAGGGCCCATATGGGATCAAACCCTTACTTCTTTCAGTTCGTTAAACAAAGGAAGAGGGAATTACCAAAGGTGAGTCATATTGAGCATGTGTTACCCTCCTCAAGCTTGTTAAATTAAAAAGAGGTACTCATCTATATGGATGGGGGAAAAATTGAAAGAAGAAAGCAAAGAAGTTTTTTTTAGGACATTACCAGTAACCCTTACAGTCTCCCTTGAACACGGTACTTTGTTTTACACAGTAGCAATCTTAAATGGCTATGATGCCTGATGCACCTTCGGAATAAGAGGCTCAATATCGTTCAATCCGAGGAAAAATCTTCAACTTCATCCCTGGCAACGACGCCAGAAATGTTAGCGTCAAAAGTCACTCCTGGATTGCGGCAGAAGCCTGATACCCATCCGTTTATGTCATGATTTGTTATAAAAAGGGCGATCGACTAGAAGTAAAATCAATACAATATCATTTTAACTCAGAAACCTGGACTAAGGCTATGCATGAATAGGTGAGGTCTTAATTTTAACTTCAGACAAAAAGTTGTAATAAGGGTGAATAGGAGGAAGACTTCTACGAGAAAGTGAAAAGGCCTGTTGTGAGCATCAAGCTTCCAACAACCCGAAGAGGAAGAATTTAAACATAAGAACTTCTTGTATTCAAATCACAAGAACATTAAAAGAAATCATAACAGCGTTACCATAAAACATTTATATAACACTATCACAATGCTTCATATGGCTTAGTCAATCATGAACTCTTTCAACATTAGATGGAAACCAGATGGAATAAGACACTGACTGTCATTAAATAAGAAGTTTCACATACATATACATAACTAGGGAAAACTAGTGCTTCATCAAAACTTTACAATCTGGAGCTTATGTCTACCAATGATACCAACAAAAATGGAAAAAATGCCTACATATACTCAGACTGGCTCTGATTGTCTAGGACACGATCATGTCATGAGATTAATGCTTGACGTTGAAGAGCTTCTCTGTCAGGATGCACATGCAGACATTGGGCAGACTACCCATGTAGTCTTCTGATGGACGTGATCTTTGTCAGAAAGGACTGACAGTCACCTCTGCACTTCTATTTTCCCAGTCTTCTATTTATGGAAGGAGACGACGCTCAACCACTATCAACTACCTCAATAACTACTTTCTTAGGATCAGGAAAGGCTCAATCAACTCTGCACCTGAACTATCATGGTGGCTTCTCATTGGCTTCTGCTGCATTGGACTACTGCGAGGGGACCCAGACAACAGACATGGAGAAGGATTTGGCAGGGACAAGGATAACATGGGGCACACAACGCAAAGCAGTGAATGAGGTGATGGCTAGGCAACGAGGATTTAACATACTCGATGTGGAGATGAGATAGGGTGAGGCCATGTGGATGGATGTGGCAGAGGAAAGGAGGTCGAGCAAGCACAAGTGGTAGAACCTATGGGCTCTGAGGTGTGAACCAGGTGGAGGAGAGATGATATTGTCTAGGGGGAGGAGAACATCGCTAGGACGGAGTGACTTGGAGGAGGAAGAATAGGTGTCGGAATATAAGAGGGACGAAGAGGGGGGATATGATGCGGGGGAAAAATGTGGAGAAAAACCCCTGGAGGGGGTTGACAGGTGGGATCCACAAGGGGGATATGGCCCAAGGTTAGTGGAGGGTAGGTGTGCTGCTATGGAAGGTGAGAAGGGAGTGGGAGTTGTGAAAAGGAGAGGAGAGAGGCGGAGTGGGGGACACATTTCAGCGAGAGGTGAAAGTGGTAAGAGGAAAGGGAAGTGGTAAGAGGTTTAAAGGGGTCCACACAAAACTGCTTCATTCTGGATCCCCACCCCCCCCTATTAAAGGCAGAATGGAAAGGGGGGTCCAGAATCAATCCTGAGCCACAGATCCAGGTTCATCAATCCCATCCATTCATAGTTTCGCTACAAATTCTGACCCCCCCCCCATTAAAGGCAGAATGACGAGGGGGGTATGGAATTGGATCCTGTCTGTAGATCTGGGCACGTAGATCCTGGCCTCTTAGATCTGCGCGTGTCTTAGCACAATACACCCATGTGTTGTGTATGGATTGGATGACTGAGATGAATTTGACGAAAAAAAGGGTGCTACCTCTAGCTCTGGCTTGCTTTATGTGACCTGGCGCTAGGACTGTGGGCCAGGCTCCCGGGGCATCACAATTCACGTTTCAGGGTTTTGAAACCCAAGGGAGAACCGTGTCCTCCCAAATTGTGATCCATGAAATGCCGACTAGATGCCACCTGTCCCTATAGGATCAGATAGCCTAGATCATTCTTGTGATTTTGGTCATAAGGGATGAGCCCAGGCGCTAATCCTCATGCAACTCCATGGCTCCAACTTACCCGATGACCGTCAATCTGATTCTAATGAAAAATCCTCACTGTTAAAAACCAAAATGCCCGCCTGCAATCATTTTAAGCCTGAAATGATACTTTTTGAGATTTGCGCTTGGGCTCTCATGGTTGCGGCCTTTGAATAAAACACATTTGATGGGATTTTAAGCCCCATTTCATCGCATTTTACAATAAGGGCCCAAATTTGGAGAAAAACTCCCCCTTTACAAGAATTGGTGATAACACCTTCTACTGCACACTCCCCTTTAGTTTCTGGTATCTACAAATTCCTTGGGTCTTCATCCTCCTGGTTTTCTTCAACAACATTATAACAGTGCAAGATCTCTTCAACTGTTGTAGTAAATCTAGGTGTATTATACATCAGGAATTTTGTTGTAAAAATATTATTCTGGATCACCTGCAAGGCTGAGTTAATTAACAGATTATTATTTTGAAAACTGAATATTATCTTTAAGTTCCTGGTCAACTCTTCCGAATATCTTGTCCCCCTGCGCATTTCTAGTTCTATGTACCAATTATTCGGAGTAGTGTCCATAGTATGCACAAATAAGTGAGTCCATTCTTGTTTTGGTACTGAATCCACTATGCATTACACTTAGTAACATGATTTGCTAGAATACTTAATCCACTATACTTCGACATGCTACTTTCATTCTATCTCCTGAATCTGACTAGTAATAACCTTTTTCACTACCTCCAGTTTCTTATTCCATCCTTGTGTGTATTCCACTATCTTGCAGGGTTTTCTTTAAGGGCAAAATTCAAAGCTAGTAGTATCTGTTGACCTAATATATGAAACTCAAACTCTTTTATAAAATAAAATGCATCATTTAATACATCATATATTGGAGTTTCAACTATTTTAGTTCCAATCCATCGTAACGTGCAGGTAATCCTAGCTCATTTTCTTGTCAATACTTCATGTAGTATTTGTTTCCAATTCTCCATAGATCCTTTTGAGTCTGACATGTATGAAATGATACTCTTCCAACTAAGTACTCCTTCAACTATAGGATTTATATAATTTTCCATCTGCACAATCATATTATATAGGTTATCAAGTTCTTTTCCCTTGGTTGGTTCTACAAATATACATCCTTCATTGGGATTGTTAGCACTGAAAGTTACACTTTGACTACTAAAGTGAAATATCAATACCCATCAAAAGTTTTATGAGATAAGTTTTAAAATGTGGTGTCAAATGGATAAAATTTAGTTCATAAATGTCAAAACACAGGAAATTCTAGATGAAATGCATCAACAAAATAGGTCTTGTTTAAATTAAATCAGGGTTTTGAGGATTAGTGTGGATAGAAGGAAGACTTAGTAAGATAAATGAAGTGATTCTACCACTAGCATCAGGCTTTACCAATAGACAAAGGAGAGAAAATATTTAGATACAAGATATTCTTAAATCCAAGTTAAAAACTCTGAGAAACTTATAACAACGTCACAATCAAACCTTCATTGTAATACAGTTACAAAACATCATTTGAATCATACAATGAAAACAAAATTTCATAGTGAGAGAGAGATAAGATGGAAAGAGAGAAAATTGACTTCCATTAAACAAAATTTAATCAATTCTGATACATCAAACTAGAGTAGGCTATGTTACATTAATATCACCAAAAGAGTCTTTTACATCAACCATTTGAACCTACAAAATGTCTCCTAATGCTTCTTTTATAGCCTAGGTAGGGAAAAATAGCATACAATGCGATTTTCATCCTCTAGCATAGGATTATTCTATCTTAAACTAAGGTAATTACACATGTTCAAACTGGAAATAACAATCTGCTATTAAAAAGGCTAATGTTGGAAACTATCCTAACACTTTAATATTTCAAAATGAGGTGTCCTTTGAGTGCATTCTTTTTCTTATCAGGTATCCTCCAACTTTAAATTGACCTCCAAACAGTTGTACCATGCTCCCCTAGCCATCTGGTGATTGGTCATCCTCTTGAAACCATCAAAATAGGAGTTTGTAGCATATCCTGTAGCATTGACTGTATCAGCAAGTTCACAACGGAGCTCGTAGTGAAGTTTGCAATGCTTGACTATATAAACTAGTTCACAGTGCCAAGCACTGCAAACTGTCTTGTAGCTTCCCAATTAGTCTAGCTTAAGCCCCAAATCACTAAAAAACTTTCTCCAGAGTTAGGTATTCCTGTAGAAGCCTCATAATGTGGTGTATGAGTGAAAAACTCTGTTATAAGCAACATAATTCCTCAAAAATCTTCAAATTGCAGGGAGCAATCATTTCCAAGAATGATATTTCTTAAGATATTTCATTCATTACTTTCTAACCCTGGAACTCCTCGTCATGGTAGCTTGGGCCAACATATTCAAATTCCTTTGGGCTAGTTCTTCCTTAAAAGGTTGCAACTCTAGCTTAAGTCATTTGATCTCAGATTGTAAATCCTTGTTCTATCTATATAAATTCTTAAGCATCCTATGGAGGTGTTATGGGACTTATCGGTAAATGCAGACATAAACAGATCTCCCTAGATCCACCTAGATCTAGAACAAAACATAACAGAATATAATGCTTTCCCTAAGCTCTAACTATTGAGTTTACTAGTTAACAAGAGATAGGAAACATACTGTTTAAATGTCTCTTATTCTTGTCATCGTCATCCTGGCTCCACTCTGGTGCTCCTGTGATATTGATTCTGCAAGGGAACACAAGTCAACCAAAGTGAAAGAAATCCAATATACTCAACAAGAAATTATGTATGTGATCAAGGAATCATACAATAAAACAATATGAGTTTTATGGGAAAGAAACATATCACTGTATTATATTAAAGTGAAATTGGAGATTACAACTAAAGCCTTGATGTTGCAAGGTCCCTTCTCGATGACCCTTTTCTCCAACAAACACACTTTCCCTAAGCTTGAATGAAGAGATTCCACAATGATCCAGGTGGATATCGGTGGCCACCCACCTTTTCCAACTGGCTCAAAACAGTTTTCTGGCAATTTTGGCAATTTAGTATTTTTAGCAAGTTTTAACTTTCGGGGCCATTTTGAGGGTCTAAATGAATGTTTTTCGAGCTATAGGTTCTCAATGATATCCAAAGGCATAATTGAGCCCCCAAAATGAATCACCTCGATGATACCTTTCTAACGAGCTATTATATGTCTAAAACGAAGATCGTATGCAAAAGTTACGACCCCGAGAAGTTGATGTACTAACTTACCCAAACGGGGCCCACATGACCTTTGGTGCTTCATCTCATAGGATTAGGTTTTTGTATGTCTAGGGTTTTTGAAATTCCTTTTTATTGTAAAAAGTCCTTCAAAGCCTCATTGTAATCATCTTCTTGCGAATGTGAGTATCTGTCACATCTCTTCTCAGAGATAAGTGGCCTCCATTCTAGCAAGTATTTCACTTTGTATTTTTACACTCTTTATACATTTATTTCATTAATAGAATTCATGTATTACTATATCTATTTTTTTATGGTTGCATCTCTGATACATTTCTATTATATTATTGAATATCTGTGATATCTCTGTGCATTTCTTTGTTATATCTCTGCTCTCATTTCGTGTCAAAAATAATTCGGATCAGTGATATCAGAGCAGGCTGCTCTTGATCATTTTTTCAGTGCATGTCCCCGACAAGGTCCGAGTATAGCAAGTTGGGTATCAATCTTGTCTCTCTTGAAGACAATTTCTCTCACACACCCAAGAAACTCTCAATGGCGGAAGAAAAGAAAAACGACAGAGCAAACGATCCTATCAATCTGTTGCTTGAGCAAGATCTCACGCAACAGAGGGACAAAATGATGGAGAATTTTTCCCACATCCTTAAACACCTGCCGATAGCATCAGGCACATATTCATCAAGTGGCCACTTTGGAGGCACCTTTCCTTTCAAGGAACAAGTTAACTTTGATATTCCTGTATTTGAAGGACAGATAGATGCAGAAGCCCTAAAAAAATGGTTAACTCTGCTAGAAGGTTATTTCTTTGTTTACAATTTTTCCGACAAAGAAAAGATCAC
>JASDQU010242732.1:43102-53936 GCA_032191745.1 Picea mariana
ATGAGGACCAATACATGAGATGGACCACATTGCAGCAAGAGAGGGGCCAAGAAGTTTTGGAGTTCACCAACAACTTCCATACCTTGCGCACTAAGATGGTTATCAAAGACTCCGAGTGACATTTGGTTCTAAAATACCATGGGGCTTCACACAGATACATCCAGACTTAAATGGATTTTCTGGACATCTCATCACTCGGTGTTGCTTATTGATATGTTGTTAAAATTGAGAAGAAATTTAAGCACTAGAACAAATGGGAGTTTAGGTGTGTAAATCCACAAAAACCAAAGTATGACAAAGACGGCGCTAACAAACAGTCTCCTGAAAACCAGTACAAGACTTAGGAGAAGAAGGGTCACGGGAAGACAAAGAAGGATATCGGAAAATGGTGTGAGTTCCAAAAAATTTCCTGGCACAACACCAATGAATGTCGCTCAAAATAGTCATTGGTGGCCGAGATCAAAGACAAAGAGCCGAAGCCTGATTTAGAATCTGATTCTGAAAATAATGGTAAAGGATAGATCATTGACATGGACCCCACTGCTATTGTTGTGACCACAACAATTCAACCAGAAGAACCAACAGATCCTGGAGAGGGGGATTACCTTTTTTGTTCACAAATGTGGGTGAAGGGGACCCCGCTACATTTTATTGTTGATAGCGGAAGCCAGAAGAACCTCATCTCAGCAGAGGTTGTAAAATAGTTGCGATTGTCAACAACACCACACTTGCAGCCATACAAAATTGGGTGGCTTTGCCAAGGATGATATCTCCATGTCAGCCAACAATGTCGATTATCATACGGCATCCAACACTTCAAGGATGAGGTATTATGTGATGTTTCCCCACTGGATGTCTGTGATGTGCTCTTGGGCCAACCATATATGTGGAGACGCCATGTTTTTTATGAGTCTCGACCCCGTAGTGTAATTTTTACTTTGGGGGGTCATCTCTACAGAATATCATAGGTAGTTCTGACTATTGTTCCACGTAAAAAGTGTCACAAGGTAGTATCTCATATTGCAAAATTCAGCGTCTTCACAATCTGTTCAAAAGGAGAACAAAAGGACACTACAACCACTACAACCTTGCCCCAAGAACCTTCTATCCAACAGAAGCAGGTCAACAAGGTTGCAGAAAAGTGCAAATATTCCTTCTTCACATCGTCCTCTCATGTATCTCGACTTGTTGAATAACCTCAACCTCAACAAGTTCGTGACATACTTCCACAGACTGAGCAGTGCAACGTCTCCAGCAAGACAAGCAACTCACCAAGATGCAGATTCAACAAATGATTTTCCCTCTCCCCTGGGAACTCAACGCAATGGATACCATTGCTTCCTAAGGACAAAGGATTGATCTAGGTGGATATCAGTGGCCACCCACCTTTTCCAACTGGCTCAAAATAGTTTTCTAGCAATTTTGGCAATTTACTATTTTTAGTAGGGTTTAACTTCTGGGGCCATTTTGAGGGCCTAAATTAAGTCTTTTCAATATATAGGTTCTCAATTATAGCCAAAATCACGATTGATCCCCCAAAACAAATCTCCTCAATGATACCTTTCCAACGAGCTATTATATGCCTAAAACAGAGATCGTATGCAAAAGTTACGACCACGAGAAGTTGATGTACTAACTTACCCAAACGGGGCCCACATGACCTTTGGCGCTTCATCTCCTAGGGTTAGGTTTTTGGATGTCTAGGGTTTTTCGCATTCCTTTTTATTTTAAAATGGCCTTTAGAGCCTCATTGTAATCATCTTCTTGTGAATGCGAGTAGTCGTCACATCGCTTCTCAGAGATAAGCTGCCACCATTCTAGCGAGTCTTTCACTTTGTATTTTTACACTCTCTGTACATTTATTTCATTAATAGAAATCATGTATTACTATATATATGTGTTTATGGTTGCATCTATGATACATTTATGCTATATCATTGAATATATGCAATATCTCTATGCATTTCTTTGTTATATCTCCACTCTCATTTCATGCCAAAAATAATCTGGATCACACAATGACTTGATGAACTGAAATGGAACCCTCAAGTATGAACTAAAGTAGAATTCCTCATCCAATTCTTAGCCTTGAATCCCTTCTGTGCTTAAACTTTTCCATGAGAGATCCCTCTTTATATAGGGGAAAGAGAGATGGTTGAAGAGAATAGGATGATCCAACTAAATTAGAGAAGTGATTAAGATCCAAACCATTCGGACGCCACCTCATCTTCTAGAAGATCCCCTTCTAGAACTTTCATGAAACTTGACCTTTTCTTAGTCTTTTGACATTGTCACACCCTAGCTGTAGAGTAAATTGTGAAGACATCATAGGCCAACTTCAGGGAAGGGGGCGACGATCAGGCATCATTGCACACTGCATATAGTGCAGCCTATGACAACCTTTCTTCATAAGGTTTTCAAGAAGAAAAAGTTAGTCACTTCCTTCATGGTAAAAGATTCATTTTTGGGAACATGAACACATGTTTGTTAATGGATCACTAGGGTGACCAAAATAATGTGTAACATAATTCTCCCCAAAGTATGAGACTGGAACTTGTGACAGCCGAAATACTTTGTAGAATGTGTGTGTCGGAAACAAGGAGTGCACCAATCAGGGACCTGGAAATAGTCAAGAATCAACATAATAATATACCATTGTCCGAGGTAGGCTTTCCCATACTCATTTTACAAAATGTCAAGTGAGTCATGGCCACTAAATATACACCATGGATCCATGTCAATGAATCGTCATAGCCACCAGGAATAAACTGTGGATCTATGTGTTAAAATGACTCAATATTTGGACATAGCCATGAGAAATACACAATGGATCTATGTGTCAATACAAATCATAAATAATCCATCGCAACTTGGATCAGAATGATCATATCTAGGGTATTCATTTCCAACATCCCTAAGTATGAATCTAACCATGCAATTATAGGCGTTGAATTCAAACATGGTAGAAACCACTTGATTACCGATCAATGATGAGAATCATTAACAAGTGCGAGGGAAATCACCATTGATGTCAATGAATCCAAAGGTACTCTAGTACAATCCAAAGAATGTGAATAAAATGAGTTGAATTTGAACGCTCGATGGAATCTCTCAATCAGGGGTTAATGATGTGAACCCACTGTTGGAAGCGAAGAGACCTACCATTGAGGCATGTAGGCTCTAAGGTACTAAATGATTTCTAAGTCTTGTTCCTAGATAATGAGTTGAAGTTGATAGGAAAAGACTCATCACAGGAGGGACTTAATGTATCCCCCATCAGCGACACAAAATAAGTAACATATTTGAAATAGATCAAAGCATGAGGTGATTTGAAACTGACATGGGGAAGGTCGACATGGTACAAAATTTATAACTTTAGCCAAATCAATATAAGGCTTATTCAGGTTGACTTCTATTGAACATATGAATGACACGAAAATAGTCTTGGCAGCATTGACTCAAGGAGGACCCGACATATGGACATGTGGATGGTCAAATGAGAGACAAATGGATTTTCCAACCTAAACACAATGATGAGGGGGGTGTCATGTTCAAGAACGACTATGACTTCCACTAACACAAATATAGAGACACATTCCTTTCCCAATTTCCCCCCACCATTTATGGCGAGTACCTCTTTATTTTTACACGATATTGAGGAGGATAACATATACTTGTTGATGTAAGCTCATCCTTTGGATGAGTCCCTCGAAGTATGTTTAACAAACCCTAAGAAGGAGTGGTTTGATCCCGTATGGGTATTTCTATGTTTTTTTAATAAGTCCAAAGAGAGAAAACTCGGGGGTTTTTCATGTTTAGAGAGTCTGAAAAAAAATTAAAGAGAACTCCATCAGTTCCTTTTTTGTAAATCAATTCGATGAGACCGAAAAATTGATAACCTACCGCTCATCAAATGTTTTTCTTCAAATAATTTTACGAGCATGAAAAGAACAAGGTCACTCGACAATATTTTCGTTTCTAGGAAGCGTGAAAAGAGCTTAAAAGATACTCCATGGGTTTCGTTTTTCGTGTTACCATTACGAGTTCGAAAAAATTACAAAATACTACTCAATTACATTCTCATGGTTTCACGAGCGTGAGAAATAATCAAGACTTTCTTGGAGTTTTTCCTGAAAAAACTCTAAAAGAATATGTACATGTGTACAAATATATCAAAAACAAACCAAAAATGAATCCTTGTTTCAAGAGATCACTCCCAGACTCTTCACCTGCAAAAATCAAATACTTACAAAGCCGTTAGGACTTTATGTTTTAGGTGAAACATATAAAATAATATAAAATATAAATGAAAAAGTGAAAAACTAATAAAAATGGACAAAACTTCATTTCACTATTCCATTTATTATTTCACCCAAACTTTGCTCCAAAACCCCCCATGTACCTCGATTTTCCACTGCGGATTGTGGAAGGCATGGTTGATCATTCGACAAATGATCTCTGTAGAACAAGTAATTTTCATCTCTTTCAACTTTCCATGGATCAAAATTCATTTTTCATTGGTTAAAAATAGGTTTTTGAGTCAAGATTTTTAGGGTAGCTATGCACAGAGGTCATCGCAGGTGCCCTATATCGACCCCTGCGACATCCTAGGGTCATTGCAGGCGGCCTTAAAGCTATCTTGTGATGACTCCCCACTGTGTATATGCCCTAGCCTGTGATGTGTGCAGCTCAAAAAGTTTTCAAGATAGATTATCTAATAAAAAATATCCCAGGAAGAAAATAATGGTGGTAATCCCTCTTTAACATTCCATTGCGGGTTTTCCACGGTAAAAATGTTGGAATGACATGAGAGAGAGAATGAGGAGGAATATTAATTTTCCAAGAATGACCCTGGAATGGTAAATTCCCTCTGACAGTGTGGATTGTTAAAAGTCTTTAAGATCCAGGGTATGAGGGCCCAACTGAGGTTACTCGAATACCTAGTTCACATGTGGGATGTGAACGAGCAGGCATTCTATGTGGGGTGTCACATTCTTACAATATATATCGAGGATATCTACTTCTTTACCAAGCTATCTCATCATGGGTCTCAAGTCTCACTTACAGGTAGCAGAGGCAGAGGTGAACCCATGAACCACTATATCAGGGAGAATTGTGTGCCAGGTATGCAGAAGCATAGCGGTAAAGTCGCTATAAGAGATGTCCGAGACTTGCCTCGAGGGACTATCCTCTACACCCTCACACACTATTGGTAAATTAGGACATAAAAAAATCTCCCTAGATCCACCTAGATCTAGAACAAAACAGAACAAAGTATGATGTTTTCCCTAATCTCTAACTATTGATTTTATTAGTTAACAAGAGATAGGAAACATATCGTTTAAATGTCACTTCTTTTGTTCATCGTCATCCTAGCTCCATTCCGATGCTTCTGTGATATTGAATCTTCAAGCGAACACAAGCCAACCAAAGTGAAATCAATCTAATATACTCAACAAGAACTTATGTATGTGATCAAGGAATCATACAATAAAACAATATGAGTTTTATGGGAAAAAAACATATCACTGTATTATATTAAAGTGAAAATTTCGATTACAACCAAAGCCCTGATGATCGCAACGCGGCCCCTTCACCACCCACAGGTCGGAAGGTTCCTGTGCACACATAGGATATTCTCTTTCCTCGGCCCAAAGAACTCCAAGGTTCTTCTATTTCCCTATCGGGGAATCCACACCCACAGATCTCCTCGTGCGACTTCCCTCCTTTTACTTATCGGGAAATCAGAGCTCGCGACTTCACAATTTTAGTGGTCGACCTTTGTTTTTTCGAATCCACAAAACCCGATACTTGGTCAATGCTGACTTACTCCTTTGCTTTGTCGAGACTTTCTCTATCGCGATTTCGCCCCTCGCGATGTCGAACACCTTGGTTCCCCGACTCCCGATACCCGACACACCGAAACTCTGACGCACACGTGTGGGTTGACTTTTCCATGCCTTTACTCCATTGACATTTCAGAGTTCACAGGATCGCGAATCCTAATGCATATATATCGGCACTTCTCTCTACGAAATCCCGATGTCTCATGCCACCTGTCTTCCACTAACTTGCTGTGGCCCCACTATCCTTTCACCGTCGAAATATCATGTTTCTCGATTTCAAGCTACAAAAGTATCCTGCCTTCAAAATCTCCGATGCTCCGAGCCCCGACTTCCTTGAATCTTCTAACACATGTCCAAATTGATGGACGGTTCTGGGCTCATTGGGATATCGTGGATCGTGATATCGCAGTTTCTGTGACAATAATTTGGAGCCTCAACTCACGAAACCCTGATTCACGATATGCGTGTGGATCCAACGACCCTCGTGGTCCTGATCAATGGATCTACACCTCCTAAGCTTGGAACTTTCTGGAAATACGTAGCCATATCTTTCCTGCACCTCCACAAGATTTGACGGATCTTGGATATTTGCGAATTCTCCTCGGAGGATTTCGACCGTCTGTTCTCCCTAATGAATTTTTTGAAATAAATCAAGTACTTCCTTCACGAAGACTTGTTCACCTGCGCTCAAGTTTGCAGTGCCTACCTGAATGCTTCTAACACAACTCCTCTAAGCAATCCTTCGATGAATTCGAAGACTCTATTCTTCCTAAGCTTCCCACGACTTTCAATTCCTCAGAAAGAAATTCACTTGCTTGCACTCCTTGCAGAAAATCTTCAACCTCAATCCAGCGTTGAAGTCCTTTGACTCTGTGCACGCCTGCAGCAGCAGTCTCTCAACAATTCACTTAGGTTCGCAACCCCGAAACTTCACTTTTCCTGTGCACTCCTCTCACAGCTCCTATGCTCAATTTCACCTCTGGGATGAATGAGAACAAAGCTATCTCTATATGAACCCTCTGTCAATGCACTCCTTGCGGACAATTCGACTGCACTCCTTGGAGGAATTCTCTGGCTCAAATAGAGAAACAATTGAAACTCATTCCTTCACCCTCTCAGACTTCAATTCAACCATGAAATCATATACACAGCATATCAAAGAAAATGTATAACAGGAATCAAACATTCATGAGCATATCAACATCAAATACACAGAGAACAACACAACATGGATGATTTTAGGGGCTAAATTTCGCTCGTGGGCTAATTTTCCATGGTTTTTCAAAAAATGAGATTCACTATTTTAAGAATGATTCACCCAAATTCTATAGGATAAAATTATTTTACCTTAAAAATCGCCAAAATTTTATAAAAACTATATAAAAACCCTAGAAATTTGAATATTTTTCAAAAATTTCGCCAAAACTTTATAGTTGGCATATGAAGGATAAGTAAGATTCGTTAAGGTTTCTACATTTTAAAATAATTTCCCATCCTTAAAATCATCCCTACAACACAAAACCATGAATTTGAATCAGAACTCTTCTATTAATTCAAATGTCTGTACATGGGTGTTCTTTACACAGCTCTCTGCTTCTCCTGCTCTTCTTCTTCTTTCCTATGCTCAGGCTAATGTTACAATGATACAATGAGGGTGTCTATATCCGTTTTCCCTCCAGCCCCTAAACTGTCTAGTCTAGAATTAAATTCCTATCTACCTGCATTAACTATTTTAAATTTCATCTATCTTACTAAGGACGAGAGCTTAAAGGCTCAAGGTCCATTACAATATACAAGTGCGCCTTTTATTAATGGCTCATTTAATATTTTCGCAACAATTCCAAAGTGTTTTCAAAATTTGTGTTGGCTTGTCCAACTGTCCTCCGCTTCCACGTTGGCTCGCTTGATGTGCTGGCGATGCTCTTGCATCATACTACCTCACTTGAAAAATTTCATGGGCTCCTGTCGATGAGCTCCTGCACAGTCTTTCCGTGCTTCTGTATCTCCGCTTCATTCTCCCAGTTGGCATCTTCCACTGGATGGTTCTTCCATTTGACCAGATACTCATAGTATTCTTTCCTCCTAGTCTTTTTACCCACTCTCTTGTCCAGTATACATTCCATCTGTGGCTTTGCTGCAACTGGCAATTGTTTCATCCACTGGATCACTGACTGCTCAGTTCCATTGTCTATTTCCCCAACCCTGTATGGGTATAAATCTGCAATATTGAATATCAGAGATATTTTGATTCCATCGGGTAACTCGATTTCATAAGAATTTTCCCCTAATTTTCTCAAGACCTTACATGGCCCGATTTTCTTCATTTTCAACTTATTGTATGTTCCTCTTGGGAACCTTTCCTTTCTTAGATGTGCCAGAACTAGATCACCAACTCCAATCTGAAGTTGTCTATTGCATTGATCTGCTCTGCGCTTGTACTCCTGACTCGAATTCAGCAGTCACTGCTTCACCTGGCTGTGAAGTTCCTTCATCGCTTCAGCGAATCCTTCTGCACTAGCGCTGCTAGTAGCAGTCTGTTCTGAATTCCTCAGTTCAGAAAATCCTCTCAGCTGCATTCCATATATGATCTGAAATGGAATTTTTCTTGTACTCCGATTTACTGAGTCATTGTATGCAAACTCTGCCTGTAGCAATATACTGTCCCATTGGCTATGGTGTTCTGTCACCAAGCTTCTCAGCAAGTCTCCCAGAATTTTGTTCACTACTTCTGTTTGTCCATCCATCTGAGGATGATAAGATGAACTAAACCTCAAATTAGCCCCCATCTTCTTCCATAAGGTCCTCCAAAAATTCCCTATGAACTTTGTATCTTGGTCCGAAACTATGCTTTTCGGCAAACCATGAAGTCGAATGACCTCCTTGAAAAACAGATTTGCGATGTGAGTCGCATCACTGGTTTTCTGGCATGGAATAAAATGTGCCATCTTGGAAAACCTATCCACTACCACAAAGATTGAATCAAATTCTCTTTGTGTCTTTGGCAATCCCAATATGAAATCCATGCTTATCGCATCCCACGGCCTTTCTGGTATGGGAAACGGTTGATAAAATCCCACATTCTACTTCCTTCCCTTCGAATGCTGGCAAATTCTACATCTGTCAATAAATCTCTTGACATCGGCTCACATTCCCGGCCAAAAATATGACTCATTCAGCTTCGCGAATGTTTTGTCATGGCCAAAGTGTCCTGCTAAACCTCCACTGTGTTTCTCCTTTTACAAGTTCTCCCTCATGGAGCATTTTGGAATACACAGTTGATTACCTCTAAACAACAATCCCTCCTGGATCATGTAGTCTATCCAAGGGCTTCTATCTCTGAGAACTAGATTCTCAGCTGCTTCATACGCTTCTGCAAAATCTACATCACCTGCGTACATGTACCTGAGATCATCAAAGCCTAATGTTTTGACTTAGAACTCCTGCAACAACAAACACTTTCTGCTCAAAGCATCAACCACTTTGTTAGCAGTACCCAAAATATGCTTAATTACAAATGTGAAATTCTGCATATACTCTACCCATTTTACATGTCTCTGATTCAACTTCTCCTGTTGAGTCACAAACTGTAATGCATGATTATCACTATATAAAACAAATTCCTTTGTGATCAAGTAATGCCTCCATTTCTTCAATGTCTGTATGATAGCATAAAATTATTTATCATACCTTGAGTATTTCACCTTTGCCTCATTCAGTTTTTCACTGAAATATGCAATCGGCCTGTCTTCCTGACTCAAGACCACTCCTATGGAAGATCCGCTTGCATCACATTTCACCTGAATTGTCTTATGGAAATCCGGCAACACCAAAACTGGTTGTTCCGTGATCTTCCGCTTCAACAGATTGAAGCTCTTTTCAGCCTCTGCTATCCAATGAAAAGACTTATGCTGCTTCTTCACTATATCCATCATTGCTGTGCTAATTCCACTGAAATTCCTGATGAATTTCTGGTAGAAACTAGCCAATCCATGAAAAATTCTCGCCTTGAATACATTCCTCGGTGATGGCCAATTCTTGATTACCTCCACCTTATCCAAATCCATCCTCAACTCATTCACTGAAATAATGAACCCCAAGTAAATGAGCTCTGTCTTCATGAATGAGGACTTCTTCATATTAATCAACAGCTTCTCTTGCTGTAGCATCTTCATCACTATAGCCAAATGCTTCAAGTGTTCGGCCACTGACTTACTGTAAATCAGTATGTCATCCAAATACACAATGACGAACTTCCCAATGAACTCCCTCAGGACTTCGTTCATCAACCTCATAAAGGTACTCAGTGCATTTGTTAAGCCAAATGGCATAACAAGCCATTCATACAACCCTTCGTTACTTTTGAAGGTTGTCTTCCACTCATCGCCTTCTCTCATGCAAATCTGATGATATCCACTTTTCAAGTCAATCTTTGAAAAGTATTTTTCCCCACTCAGGCAATCCATCAGATCATCCATTCTCAGTAATGGGAACCTGTACCTGATGGTTATCTTGTTGATTGCCCTTGAGTCGGTACACATTATCCATCCTTCATCTTTCTTCGGACTGAGTACTATTGGAACAGCACATGGACTCAAGCTTTATCTGACCAACCCTTTGTCCAATAACTCCTGGACCTGCTTCTTAACTTCCTCATTTTCTTGTGGCGTCAATCTGTATGCGACTTTGTTTGGCAAATTGGCTCCTGGTATGAGATCAATGTGATGACTCACACTCCTCATCGGTGGCAACGAACGAGGTAGTTCATCTACTATGATGTCAGTGAACTCCCCCAGCAGTTCCTCAACCTCATCTGGTAAATCATCCACTCTTGTACTAGTCAGAACAATCCTCGGTTTCCTGACCACAAAGAATTGTGGATCTTCTTTCTTCTTAACCTCATTAAGAAGTTCCTTCCCACTCATGAGAAGTACTGTGTTGCTTACTTCCAGCTTCACCTCCTTATCCTTTATCAGAAGCAACATGTGTGT
>JASDQU010242732.1:59620-73642 GCA_032191745.1 Picea mariana
ATGGGGCTTTACACAGATACATCCAGACTGAAATGGATTTTCTGGACATCTCATCACTCGGTGCTGCTTATCGATATGCTATTAAAATTGAGCAGAAATTTAAGCACCAGAACAAATGGGAGTTCAGGTGTGTAAATCCACAAAAACCAAAGTATGACAAAGATGACCCTAACAAACAGTTTCCCGAAAACCAGTACAAGACTCAGGAAAAGAAGGGTCACGGAAAGACAAAGAAGGACACCGGAAAATGGTGTGAGTTCCACAAAAGTCCCTGGCACAACATCGATGAATGTCGCTCAAAATAGTCATTGGTGGCCGAGATCAAAGACAAAGAGCTGAACCCTAATTCAGAATCTGATTCTGAAAATAATGGTAAAGGATAGATCATTGACATGGACCCCACTGCTATTGTTGCGACCACAACAATTCAACCAGAAGAACCAATAGATCCTGGAGAGGGGGAGAACCTTTTTCATTCACAGATGTGTGTGAAGGGGACCTCGGTGCATTTTATTGTTGATAGTGGAAGCCAGAAGAACCTCATCTCAACAGAGGTTGTCAAATAGTTGGGATTGTCAACAATACCACACTTACAACCATACAAAATTGGGTGGCTTCACCAAGGATGAAATCTCCATGTTAGACAACAATGTCGATTATCATATAGCATCCAACACTTCAAGGATGAGGTATTATGTGATGTTGCCCCACTGGATGTCTGTGATGTGCTCTTGGGCCAACCATATATGTGGAGACGCCATGTTGTTTATGAGTCTCGAACCCGTAGTGTCATTGTTACTTTGGGGGGTCATCTCTACAGAATATCAGAGGTATTTCTGACTATTGTTCCACCTAAAAAGTGTCACAAGGTAGTATCTCATATTGCGAAATTCAACTTCTTCACAATCTGTTCAAAAGGAGAACAAAAGGACACTACAACCACTACAACCTTGCCCCAAGCACCTTCTATCCAACATAAGCAGGTCAACAAGGTTGCAGAAAAGTACAAAGATTCCTTCTGCACATCGTCCTCTCATGTATCTCGACTTGTTGAATAACCTCAACCTCAACAAGTTCGTGACAGACTTTCACAGACTGAGCAGCGCAACGTCTCCAGCAAGACAAGAAGCTCACCAAGATGCAAATTCAACAAATGCTTTTCCCTCTCCCCCGGGAACTCAACACAATGGATACCATTGTTTCCTAAGGAGGGAGGATTGATCTAGGTGGATATCAGTGGCCACCCACCTTTTTCAGCTGGCTCAAAATAGTTTTCTGGCAATTTTGGCAATTTACTATTTTTAGTAGGGTTTAACTTCTGGGGCCATTTTGAGGGCCTAAATGAATTCTTTTCAATATATAGGTTCTCAATTATATACAAATTCATGATTGATCCCCAAAAACAAATATCCTCAATGATACCTTTCCAACGAGCTATTATATGCCTAAAACGAAGATCGTATGCAAAAGTTACGACCACGAGAAGTTGATGTACTAACTTACCCAAACGGGGCCCACATGACCTTTGGCACTTCATCTCCTAGGGTTAGGTTTTTGTATGTCTAGGGTTTTTGGCATTCCTCTTTATTGTAAAATGGCCTTCAGAGCCTCATTGTAATCATCTTCTTGCAAATGCGAGTAGTCGTCACATCGCTTCTCAGAGATAAGCTGCCACCATTCTAGCGAGTCTTTCACTTTGTATTTTTACACTCTCTGTACATTTATTTCATTAATAGAAATCATGTATTACTATATATATGTGTTTATGGTTGCATCTCTGATACATTTATGCTATATTATTGAATATATGCAATATCTCTATGCATTTATTTGTTATATCTCCACTCTCATTTCGTGCCAAAAATAATCTGGATCACACAATGACTTGATGAATTGAAATGGAACCCTCAAGTATGAACTGAAGTAGAATTCCTCATCCAATTCTTAGCCTTGAATCCCTTCTGTGCTTAAACTTTTCCATGAGAGATCCCTCTTTATATAGGGGAAAGAGAGATGGTTGAAGATATTAGGATGATCCAACTAAATTAGAGAAGCGATTAAGATCCAAACCATTTGGACGCCACCTCATCTTCTAGAAGATCCCCTTCTAGAACTTTCATGAAACTTGACCTTTTCTTAGTCTTTTGACATTGTCACACCCTAGATGTAGAGTAAATTGTGAAGACGTCATAGGCCAACTTCAGGGCAGGGGGCGACGATCAGGCATCATTGCATACTGCATATAGTGCAGCCTATGACAACCTTTCTTCATAAGGTTTTCAAGAAGAAAAAGTTAGTCACTTCCTTCATGGTAAAAGATTCATTTTTGGGAACATGAACACATGTTTGTTAATGGATCACTAGGGTGACCAAAATAATGTGTAACATAATTCCCCCCAAAGTATGAGACTGGAACTTGTGACAGCCGAAATACTTTGTAGAATGTGTGTGTCGGAAACAAGGAGTGCACCAATCAAGGACCTGGAAATAGTCAAGAATCAACATAATAATATACCATTGTCCGAGGTAGGCTTTCCCATACTCATTTTACAAAATTTCAAGTGAGTCATGGCCACTAAATATACACCATGGATCCATGTCAATGAATCATCATAGCCACTGAGAATAAACTGTGGATCTATGTGTTAAAATGACTCAATATTTGGACATAGCCATGAGACATACACAATGGATCTATGTGGCAATACAAATCATAAATAATCCATCGCAACTTGGATCAGAATGATCATATCTAGGGTATTCATTTCCAACATCCCTAAGTACGAATCTAACCATGCGATTATAGGCATTGAATTCAAACATGGTAGAAACCACTTGATTACCGATCAATGATGAGAATCATTAACAAGTGCGAGGGAAATCACTGTTGATGTCAATGAATCCCAAGGTACTCTAGTACAATCCAAATAACGTGAATAAAATGAGTTGAATTTGAACAGTTGATGGAATCTCTCAATCAAGGGTTAATGATGTGAACCCACTGTTGGAAGCGAAGAGACCTACCATTGAGGCATGTAGGCTCTAAGGTACTAAATGATTTCTAAGTCTTGTTCCTGGATAATGAGTTGAAGTTGATAGGAAAAGACTCGTCACAGGAGGGACTTAATGTATCCCCCATCAGCGACACAAAATAAGTAACATATTTGAAGTAGATCAAAGCATGAGGTGATTTGAAACTGACACAGGGAAGGTCGACATGGTACAAAATTTATAACTGTAGATGGCCAAATCGATATAAGGCTTATTCAGGTTGACTTCTCTTGAAAATATGAACGACACGACAATAGTCTTGGCAGCATTGAATCAAGGAGGACCCGACATATGGACATGTGGATGGTCAAACGAGAGACAAATGGATTTCCCAACCTAGAAACAATGATGAGGGGGGTGTCATGTTCAAGAACGACTATAACTGCCACTAACACAAATATAGAGACACATTCCTTTCCCAATTTCCCCCCACCATTTATGGCGAGTACCTCTTTATTTTTACATGATATTGAGGAGGATAACATATACTTGTTGATGTAAGCTCATCCTTCGGATGAGTCCCTCGGAGTATGTTTAACAAACCCTAAGAAGGAGTGGTTTGATCCCGTATGGGTATTTCTATAAAGAGAGAAAACTCGTGGGTTTTTCATGTTTAGAGAGTCTGAAAAAAAATTAAAGAGAACTCCATCAGTTTCTTTTTTGTAAATCAATTCGATGAGACCGAAAAAGTGATAACCTATCGCTCATCAAATGTTTTTCTTCAAATAATTTTATGAGCATGAAAGAACAAGGTCGCTCGACAATATTTTCGTTTCTACGAAGCGTGAAAAGAGCTTAAAAGATACTCCATGGGTTTCGTTTTTCATGTTACCATTACGAGTTCGAAAAAATTACAAAATACTACTCGATTACATTCTCATGGTTTCACGAGCGTGAGAAATAATCAAGACTTTCTCGGAGTTTTTCCTGAAAAAACTCTAAAAGAATATGTACATGTGTACAAATATATCAAAAACAAACCAAAAATGAATCCTTGTTTCAAGAGATCACTCCCAGACTCTTCACCTGCAAAAATCAAATACTTACAAAGCCGTTAGGACTTTATGTTTTAGGCGAAACATATAAAATAATATAAAATATAAATGAAAAAGTGCAAAACTAATAAAAATGGACAAAACTTCATTTCACTATTCCATTTATAATTTCACCCAAAATTTGTTCCAAAACCCCCCATTTATCTCGATTTTCCACCGCGGATTGTGGAAGGCATGGTTGATCATTTGAGAAATGATCTCTGTAGAACAAGTAATTTTCATCTCTTTCAACTTTCCATGGATCAAAATTCATTTTTCATTGGTTAAAAATAGGTTTTTGAGTCAAGATTTTTAGGGTAGCTATGCACAGAGGTCGTTGCAGGTGCCCTATATCGACCCCTGCGATGTCCTAGGGTCATTGCAGGCGGCCTTAAAGCTATACTGTGATGACTCCCCACTGTGTATATGCCCTAGCCTGCGATGTGTGCAGCTCAAAAAGTTTTCAAGATAGATTATCTAATAAAAAATCTCCCAGGAAGAAAATAATGGTGCTAATCCCTCTTTAACATTCCATTGCGGGTTTTCCATGGTAAAAATGTTGGAATGGCATGAGAGAGAGAATGAGGAGGAAGATTAATTTTTCAAGAATGACCCGGGAATGGTAAATTCCCTCTGATAGTGTGGATTGTTAAAAGTCTTTAAGATCCAGGGTATGAGGGCCCAATTGAGGTTACTCGAATACCTAGTTCACATATGGGATGTGAACGAGAAGGCATTCTATGTGAGGTCTCACATTCTTACAATAGATATCAAGGATATCTACTTCTTTACCAAGCTATCTCATCATGGGTCTCGAGTCTCACTTATAGGTAGCAGAGGCAGAGGTGAACCCATGAACCACTATATCAGGGAGAATTGTTTGCCAGGTATGCAGAAGCATAGCGGTAAAGTCTCTATAAGAGATGTCCGAGACTTGCCTCTAGGGACTATCCTCTACACCCTCACACACTATTGGTAAATTAGGACATAAACAGATCTCCCTAGATCCACCTAGATCTAGAACAAAACAGAACAGAATATGATGTTTTCCCTAATCTCTAACTATTGAGTTTACTAGTTAACAAGACATAGGAAACATATCGTTTAAATGTCACTTCTTCTGGTCATTGTCATCCTAGCTCCATTCTGATGCTTCTGTCATATTGAATCTTCAAGGGAACACAAGCCAACCAAAGTGAAATCAATCTAATATACTCAACAAGAACTTATGTATGTGATCAAGGAATCATACAATAAAACAATATGAGTTTTATGGGAAAAAAAAATATCATTGTATTATATTATAGTGAAAATGTCGATTACAACCAAAGCCCTGATGATCGCAACGCAGCCCCTTCACCACCCACAGGTTGGAAGGTTCACGCACACACACAGGATCTTCTCTTTCCTCGGCCCAAAGAACTCCAAGGTTCTTCTATTTCTCTATCGGGGAATCCGCACCCACATATCTCCTCGCATGACTTCCCTCCTTTTACTTATCGAGAAATCGAAACTCGCGACTTCGCAAGTTTAGTGGTCGACCTTTGGGTTTTCGAATCCATGAAACTCGATACCTGGTCAACGATGACTTCCTCCTTCACTTTGTCGAGACTTTCTCTATCATGATTTCGCCCCTCACGATGTCGAACACCTTGGTTCCCTGACTCCCGATACCCGACATGCTGAAACTCTGACGCACACATGTGGGTTGACTTTTCCATGCCTTTACTCCATCGAAATTTCGGAGTTCACGGGATCGCGAATCCTAATGCATATATATCGACACTTCTCGCTACGAAATCCCAATGTCTCGTGCCACCTGTGTTCCACTAAATTCTTGTGGCCCCACTATCCTTTCACTGTCGGAATATCGTGTTTCTCGATTTCAAGCTGCAAAAGTATCCTGCCTTCGAAATCTCCGATGCTCCAAGCCCCAACTTCCTTGAATCTTCTGACATGTGTCCAAATTGATGGACGGTTCTGGGCTCATCGGGATATCGTGGATCACAATATCGCAGTTTCTGTGACAATAATTTGGATCCTTAACTCACGAAACCCCAATTCACGATATGTGTGTGGATCCAACGACCCTCGTGGTCCTGATCAATGGCTCCACACCTACTAAGCTTGGAAATTTCTGGAAATATGTTGTCGTATCTTTCCTTCACCTCCACAAGATCTGACGTCTCTTGGAGATTTGTGAATTCTCCTCGGAGGATTTCGACCATCCGTTCTCCCTAATGAATTTTGTGAAATAAATCAAGTACTTCCTTCACGAAGACTTGTTCACCTGTGCTCAACTTTGCAGTGCCTACCTGAACGCTTCTAACACAACTCCTTTGAGAAATCCTTCCATGAATTTGAAGACTCTATTCTTCTCGAGATTCCTATGACTTT
This sequence comes from Picea mariana, assembly GCA_032191745.1. Lineage (NCBI taxonomy): Eukaryota > Viridiplantae > Streptophyta > Pinopsida > Pinales > Pinaceae > Picea > Picea mariana. Next base: position 66,103 of record JASDQU010242732.1, read on the forward strand.
CAAGTCCTCAGAAAGAAATTCACTTGCTTGCACTCCTTGCGGCAAATCTTCAACCTCAATCCAGCGTTGAAGTCCTTTGACTCTGTGCGCGCCTACAACAGTAGTCTCTCAACAATTCACTCAGGTTCGCAACCCTGAAACTTCACTTGTCCTGTGCACTCCTTGCACGGCTCCTGTGCTCAATTGCACCTTTGGGATGGATGAGAACAAAGCTATCTCTATATGAACCCTCTGTTAACGCACTCCTTGCGAACAATTCAACTGCACTCCTTGTAGGAATTATCTGGCTCAAATAGAGAAACAATTGAAACTCATTCCTTCACCCTCTCAGACATCAATTCAACCATGAAATCATATACACAGCATATCAAAGAAAATGTATAACAGGAATCAAACATTCATGATCATATCAACATCAAATACATAGAGAACAACACAAAACCATGAATTTGAATCAGAACTCTTCTATTAATTCAAATGTCTGTACATGGGTGTTCTTTACACAGCTCTCTGCTTCTCCTGCTCTTCTTCTTCTCTCCTATGCTCAGGCTAATGTTACAATGATACAATGAGGGTGTCTATATCCGATTTCCCTCCAGCCCCTAAATTGTCTAGTCTAGAATTAAATTCCTATCTACCCGCATTAACTATTTTAAATGTCGTCTATCTTACTAAGGACGAGAGCTTAAAGGATCAAGGTCCATTACAATATACAAGTGCGCCTTTTATTAATGGCTCATATAAGATTTGCGCAACAATTCCAAAGTGTTTTCAAAATTTTTGCTGGCTTGTCCAGCTGTCCTCCGCTTCCACGCTGGCTCGCTTGATGTGCTGGCGATGCTCCTGCATCATACTCCCTCGCTTGAAAAATTTCATGGGCTCCTGTCGATGAGCTCCTGCACAGTCTATCCATGCTTCTGTATCTCTACTTCATTCTCCTAGCTGGCATCTTCCACTGGATGGTTCTTCCATTTGACCAGATACTCATAGTATTCTTTCCTCCTAGTCTTCTTACCCACTCTCTTGTCCAGTATACATTCCATCTGCGGCTTTGCTGCAACTGGCAATTGTTTCATCCACTAGATCACTAGATTCTCAGTTCCAGTGTATATTTCCCCAACCCTGTATGGGTATAAATCTGTAATATTGAATATCGGAGATATTCCGATTCCATCGGGTAACTCGATTTCATAAGCATTTTCCCTTAATTTTCTCAAGACCTTACATGTCTCGATTTTCTTCATTTTCAACTTATTGTATGTTCCTTTCGGGAACCTTTCCTTTCTCAGATGTGCCAGAACTAGATCACCAACTCCAAACTGAAGTTGTCTCCTGCGCTGATCTTCTCTGCGCTTGTACTCCTGACTCGAATTCTGTAGTCACTGCTTCACCTGGCTGTGAAGTTCCTTCATCGCTTCAGTGAATCCTTCTGCACTAGCACTACTAGTAGAAGTCTGTTTTGAATTCCTCAGTTCAGAAACTCCTCTCGGCTGCATTCCATATATGATCTGAAATGGACTTTTTCCTGTACTCCGATTTATTGAGTCATTGTATGCAAACTCTGCCTATGGCAATATACTGTCCCATTGGCTATGGTGTTCTGTCACCAAGCTTCTCAGCAAGTCTCCCAGACTTCTGTTTGTCCATCCATTTGAGGATGATAAGTTGAACTAAACCTTAAATTAGTCCCCAGATTCTTCCATAAGGTCCTCCAAAAATGCCCTATGAACTTTGTATCTTGGTCCGAAACTATGCTTTTCAGAAAACCATGAAGTCGAATGACCTCCTTGAAAAACAGTTTTGCGATGTGAGTCACATCACTGGTTTTCTGGCATGGAATAAAATGTGCCATCTTGGAAAACCTATCCACTACCACAAATATTGAATCAAATCCTCTTTGTGTCTTTGGCAATCCCAATACAAAATCCATGCTTATCGCATCCCACGGCCTTTCTGGTATGGGAAACGGTTGATAAAATCCCGCATTCTTCTTCCTTCCCTTCGAATGCTGGCAAATTCTACAACTGTCAACGAATCTCTTGACATCGACTCACATTCCTGGCCAAAAATATGACTCATTCATCTTCGTGAATGTTTTGTCATGGCCAAAGTGTCCTGCTAAACCTCCACTATGTTTCTCCTTTAACAAGTTCTCCCTCATGGAGAATTTCGGAATACATAGTTGATTGCCTCTAAACAGCAATCCCTCCTGGATCATGTAGTCTATCCAAGGGCTTCTATCTATGAGAACTGGATTCTCAGTTTCTTCATACACTTCTACAAAATCTACATCACCTGCGTACATGTCCCTGAGATCATCAAAGCCTAATGTTTTGACTCAGAACTCCTGCAACAGCAAACACTTCCTGCTCAAAGCATCAGCCACTTTGTTAGCAGTACCCGAAATATGCTTAATTACAAATGTGAAATTCTGCATATACTTTACCCATTTTACATGTCTCTGATTCAACTTCTTATGTTGAGTCACAAACTGTAATGCATGATTATCACTATATAAAACAAATTCCTTTGGGATCAAGTAATGCCTCCATTTCTTCAACGCCTGTATGATAGCATAAAATTCTTTATCATACGTGGAGTATTTCACCTTTGCCTCGTACTCCACACCTCCTGAGCTTGGAACTTTCTGGAAATACGTTATCGTATCTTTCTTGCACCTCCACAAGATCTGACGACTCTCGGAGATTTGCGAGTTCTCCTTGGAGGATTTCGACCATCTGTTCTCCCTAATGAATTTTGTGAAATAAATCAAGTACTTCCTTTACAAAGACTTGTTCACCTGTGCTCAACTTTGCAGCGCCTACCTAAACGCTTCTAACACAACTCCTCTGAGAAATCCTTCGATGAATTCGAAGACTCTACTCTTCCTGAGCTTCCCACGACTTTCAAGTCCTTAGAAAGAAATTCACTTTCTTGCACTCCTTGCGGAAAATCTTCAACCTCAATCCAGCATTGAAGTCCTTTGACTCTGCGCACGCCTGTAGCAGTAGTCTCTCAACAATTCACTCAGGTTCACAACCCTAAAACTTCACTTGGCCTGTGCACTCCTTGTATGGCTCCCATGCTCAATTGCACCTATGGGATGAATGAGAACAAAGCTATTTCTATATGAACCCTCTGTCAATGCACTCCTTGTGGACAATTCGACTGCACTCCTTGCAGGAATTCTCTGGCTCAAATAGAGAAACAATTGAAACTCATTCCTTCACCCTCTCAGACTTCAATTCAACCATGAAATCATATACACAACATATCAAAGAAAATGTATAACAGGAATCAAACATTCATGAGCATATCAACATCAAATACACAGAGAACAACACAAAACCATGAATTTGAATCAGAACTCTTCTATTAATTCAAATGTATGTACATGGGTGTTCTTTACACAACTCTCTGCTTCTCCTGCTCTTCTTCTTCTCTCCTATGCTCAGGCTAATGTTACGATGATACAATGAGGATGTCTATATCCATTTTCCCTCCAGCCTCTAAACTGTCTAGTCTAGAATTAAATTCCTATCTACCTGCATTAACTATTTTAAATTCCATCTATCTTACTAAGGACAAGAGCTTAAAGGCTCAAGGTCCATTACAATATAAAAGTGGACCTTTTCTTAATGGCTCATTTAAGATTTGCGCAACAATTCCAAAGTGTTTTCAAAATTTTTGCTGGCTTGTCCAGCTGTCCTCCACTTCCGTGTTGGCTCGCTTGATGTGCTGGCGATGCTCCTACATCACCTAATGTTTCAAGGTCCCTTCTCGATGACCGTGTTAAATTTTTAATTAAATAAAGTACCAAGGCAAGTGTTTCTCTTCCCTAGGAACCTAAGGGGGATAAAGTGCCTAATGTGGGCCCTAGTCATTTAATTTGTGAGATGCAAATTAAAAGGTGGATTTATTACTAAAGTGAGGGTGAGTGAAGAGACATCTAATCTCAACCACTCATCTAATCCAATCTCCATCGTTGTATTAAGAAACTCCTCACCTTCCCTCATGAGGTCGATTAGGGAAAGGGGGTGCACCCATTCTTGAGTTGTTCATGCATTCTTGTTGAGAGAGAAAGAGAGAGGAAGAGAGAGGTCAAGCTTGAGAGGAGAGACAACATTTGTAGGAGGAGAGCATGCATCCCAAGGAAAATAATAGGAATGGATTTTGAGGTAGCAGACAACAAGGAAGAACATGTCGTACGGTATGGATTTCTAGAGGTTGTACAACATTAAATGTGAACAGAAATCAAGGTAGACAACAACTGTGTTTTATGAGAGTATTAGCATGCATTTCAAGGCTGTCGTACAACATTTAATTGGCAAAAAAATCGAGGAAGGTTTTGGGCATGATTTTCTGGGCATAGAAAATCTATACAGTCCGTATGGACATGCACAAAATTCAAGGGGCCGTACTGTCGTAAATTCTGGGTGAATTTTTCAAGGTATTGGCACATTTTTCAAGGCATTGTTCTGCTGGAAATTTTTGTATAGTCTTAGTAGAAATTTGGCACGCAAAACAAGGACAGTCCGTACAACAATTAATGTTGTGACAACCATAAAGTGGTACGGATTTCTGGTTAAGAAATCAAGGAGCAAGCTATAGGAAAAGTCCAGATAGGTTTGTATAAATTTCTGAAGATGAATATGTTGTAAAATAATTTCTCAGAAGCCCATAAATAATACAAATCCCTCTCTCACTTTTTTTCCCCTTGTGGGTTTTTCCAAAGTCGATATTAGACCAAAATTCCTGTGTCTATAATTTTTTGAGTTTAGCATGTTGCTGATATTTTATTTCTGCATTTAAAATGATGTTCAGAATCCTCATGTTTCAGTTTTGAAGTTTATTTTCTATTGTGTATTTATACGCTGATGTAAAACTGGGTTTGGGCATTTAACATTGCCTAAAACATCAGTGAGACTGAAACTGGGTTGGGGTCTAAAACATTAACATGGTATCAAAGCTGACTTGAAGAGAAGCAGATATTTCAGCAGACAGAAAGTTGGGACAACAATCACTTCAAAGGGCAGATTTTTGAATTTGTGATTTTCAGCAGAAAAAGGGTCAATGGCTACTAGTTTGAGAGTTGAGGACAAACTTGATGGGGCAACAAATTTTGGTGCTTGGAAGGAGATGATGATCTTGCTTCTGCAAGAAAATGAGTTGTGGGACATTGTGGAGAATACCACTACTCATCCTGTTGTGGTACCTACTGATGCTACTCTTCTTGTAGCCTATACTAAGAAGAGTATCAAGGCTAAGAGATTAATTCTTGATGCCATCAAGGATCATTTGATTCCTCACTTGATAGGGAAGACACATGCCTATGAGATGTGGGAGTCTTTGACTAAATTGTGCCAGAGTACAAATGAGAACCGAAAAATGGTTTTCAGGGAAAAACTAAAGAGCATAAAAATGACCAAGGCTGAAAATGTGGTCACATACCTTACTAGATTGACATAGGTGAGGGATGAGGTTGGAGCTATGGGGGAAGCCATAGTTGACAGTGTTCTTGTGATAACAACATTGAATGGTGTTTCCAAACAATGGGTTGTTTTTGTGGAGGGCATTGTTGCTAGGGAGAAGCTTCCCAGTTGGGAACGCCTTTGGGATGACTTTGTTCAGGAGGAGACCTAGAGAGGTTATGTACATGGTATTTCATCTACAGGTCATGAGCAGGAGAATGTGGCTCTTACTACTACTAGCAAGAAGAATTTAAAAAAAGGTCCAAAGGGAGCATAAAAGCCCAAGGGTGAAGGGAACAAAGACATGAGAAAAGTCAAGTGCTTTGCTTGCCATAAGTTTGGGTACTATGTAGGATAGTGTCCAAATAATAAGAAGAAACAAACAACAGCTTTAGCAGAGGTGGAAGAGTTTTCCACCAAGTTTGACAAGGAATTTTCCTTCATTGCATGTCTATCCTCAAGGACCACTACTACAGATACTTGGTATATTGACAGTGGTGCCTCTCACCATATGACAACAATTCGTGAGCACCTGACAGATCTTACTCAGTGTGGAGATGTAGCGGTAGTGCTTGGAGATGACCGGGAGGTCAAGGTGGCTGGTTGTGGGACCGTATCATTTCGGAGGTAGTCTTTGCCTCCTATGACTTTGACAGAGGTTCTATATGTTCTAGGCTTGAATAAGAACCTAGTGTCAGTTTCTACTACTGAGGAGAAGGGATATGAGGTCTTGTTCTGTGATGGGTAGGTGTTTCTTTTCCTTAGAGGGTCTAGCATCACTTCAGCCAAAGTGATTGGTACTAGACATGAGAGGTTGTACAAGTTTTTGTTCTAGCCAGTGAGAGCATTGATTCATTCTACCAGTAGCAGCAGTGACTTATGTGAGATATGGCATAGGGGGATGGCACATTTGTACCATGGGGCTTTGAGAGTTCTGAGGGAGATGGTGACGGGAGTTCCAGATTTCAGTTCAGAGCACCATGAGTTGTGCAAGGGGTGTACCTTGGGAAAGTAAACCAAGACTACTTTTCCGAGCAGTGACAATAGAGCAGCAGGGATACTTGATCTTATACATTCAGATGTATGTGGCCCAATGTCTTCGGCATCATTGACTGGTTCCCTATAATATGTTGTATTCATTGATGACTTCTCTCAGAAGTCCTAGATTTTCTTCATGAATACCAAAGGATAGGTCTTCAGTTAGTTCCAAGAGTTCAAAGCTCTTGTGGAGAACTAGATAGAAAAGAAAATCAGAGTCATGATATTGGACAATGGGGGTGAGTATACCTCCAAGGATTTCATGGATTTTTGTGCAGAAGAGGGCATCAGGAGGGAGTTGATTGTTCCTTACAACCTGTAGCAGAATGGGGTTGCTGAGAGGAAGAACAGGGGCATTGTTGGGGCTATGAGACCCATGCTACATGATCAGGGGCTGCCACTATTTCTATGGGTTGAGGCATGCTACACTGCAGTCTATCTGTAGAATAGGAGTCCTCACAAGGTTGTGGGGAGCATGACTCCTGAGGAGGCTTTCTTTGGGAAGAAGCCTGAGGTGGGGCACTTTCGGATTTTTGGGTGCATCACTTATTCATATGTCCCTTATGAGAAGAGGACAAACTGGAGCCCATGGAAGAGGGAGGGATCTTTGTTGGGTACAGTGAGACTTCAAAGGCTTTCCGTATTTACCTTCCTTCCTTGAGGAAGACTGTCTTGAGGAGGGATGTCAGATTTGAGGAGGATGGAGCCTTTAGGAAGTCTAGAGGGACAGAGTGAGGTGAGAAGTATTCATATTAGATTCAGGTGAGTCCACGACAGACTACAGTGACACAGATTTTGGGGCCACCATATTCGGTGATGACAGGTTCATAGGTGATAGGGCCACAGAGTTCAGGTTCACAAGTTACTGGTCCACTAGTTTCAGGATCAAGTACTTCAGAGTCTACATCAGGATCATTGTATTTAGAAGATGGGGTTGAACAGGAAGAGTCCCCTCCACAGGACACTACTTCATAGAGGAGGAATCCCAAGTGGCTTCAGGACACTTTGAGGGAGGCACAGGGTTTAGTGGG
>JASDQU010242733.1:10723-22258 GCA_032191745.1 Picea mariana
TGTGTATGAATGTATTCCGCTGTGTATTTTAATTATCATTTAACTAAATCTTATATTATGCATGCTTGCTGGATATTGTTGTGCATGTCGCTAAATCTTGTATCTTATGCATTCTTATTAATTAAAGAAGGTATCGGTAAGAGTATGAAGTCTAAGGGTGGGCTTGTAGGTAGCATCCCTCGGCCTGTGGGTGGCTGGGGATGTTACAGTTTGGTATCAGAACTTGTGGTTGAAACACCAGGCCAGGTCTGTTGGTCAGAATCTCATGGTTGAGATCAAACTCTGACCATGAAGTTGAAAATCTCAGGAGGAATGGCATTGCAAAATCTACACAGGAATTAGATCGTCAGAGATCTGTTTTAAGGGGTTTGAAGGATCATGACCCTCCCCCTTTGAATTCGAGACTGATCACCACTATAGGATCAAGAGAGATCCGGGATCGTTGGATTAGAGGACAGGGAAACAAGGGTTGTCCGATGAAAAGGAAGCAAGGGTTAAGGTCACCACCATCAGATACCATTGGAGAGAGAGATCAACGAACATCCAGAATTGTGAGGAACCAAGTTGCACGATAGATAATTCCTCAAGGCGGTCCCGCAATCCAAACCACAGTTTCACCAAGGGGTTATGTGTCAACATAAGGAGAATTGCGGGGCAAAAAGTGGGTTACTCCAAACCGCCGATGTGTGCCCCCACAAATTGAAAGGCATGCAGTGATGTGACTTGCCAGTGCTTGATCATCGAAACTCTGAATAGCCAAAGTAGATGGGGACCGTCCATCCATAGGAGGACATGCATCAACCGATCATATGCTCTGGGTGAAAGCACTCTGGGAAAGAGCAAGCGAGGAGAAGTTGAGAATTGAGATTTCCAAATCCCAGAGAGTCGAAGGGGTGGGGCACGATGATGTCATGAGGAGGTGATGTGGACCCTATAATTTTCAAAGTGACATGGCTTGTGGACATCACCAGGGATGATGTGGACACATGGGATGTGCACCACATTTAAGTAAGTTTTGAGCATGTAGATGATTGAAATGTTAGCTAGGATGTGACATGTTTCACCCACCTAATTGGACCACGTGTCTGCTTCCATTATTTCACCACATAGGACAGATCGTGTAGTCTGGAAACTGGGCACTATAGTGGGAAAAGATGTGACAGGTTGCATTGGGTCGAAAACTCCCAAAGGCTCGAAGGCCAAAGTACATATCGACTATTGATTCCAGAAGACACACGTCGAAGGATCGTCGACTTCGGGTGAAATCACTTCATAAGAAAGCGCAGGAGGAAAGTTTTGAAACTTATGAATCCTGAAGAACTAAAGTGATTCACAACTGCTAATCTATGGGAGGACACCCGTTGATAGGTCATGAACTCCAGGTAAAGGAATTTTGGGAGGAGGAAAGAGAGGAAATTTGAGACTCTCGAAGAGCAGAGTCCCGAAGTGGATCTTGATTGTTGATTGTGAAAGAGGATGAGGACTGTTGATCTGGTCTTGGCTGGAAGTTTTGAAGTCTTGAAGCTCTAAAAAAGTGCTTTTAAGCTAAGCATAGGGTCATGGTCATGGTCATATGCAGACTGAGAGCTGAGGGAAGGAGGGTTAAGAGCCGAATTGGTTTTGTTCGAGACAAAAAAGTGATAAGGAAGGATTTAGCTGTGGTCTCTAGTCGTGGTCACCTGGGAAGGTGGTTTGAAGGAAGTGCTTGCGTAGGATAACATTCTGTGTCAGCCAAGGATAACAAGACACTATTATTTTCGGAGAATGGGGATATGATCTCCATGAACAAAAAAAAGAAAGAGACATGTAGCATGGTTTGGCAATTTTGTTTATCGTATGCATAATTCTAACAAAATGGTCACTTGCACATTCTGCAGAACTAAGGGGCTTAAGCACATCAACTCAGGATGCGTATTGAGGAAATGGAAGAAGGAGAGGGAGCCTCCAGTCATGATAAGGAGGCCAAAGGCCAGAATTCCATAGTTGGTAATGCAGAGACAGAGTCCAATGGACACAAGGGAAAAGGAGAACATGAAACGTTAATAGAAACGATAAGAAGCTTGAAGATGGAAGTGCAGAGATACAAAGTAGACAATGAGATACTGATGAGAGAGCAAAGTTAGATAAATGCTAGAGTTTTACAGAGCTTAAAGTAGTTGCAAAGACAAACGAAGAAGGGATAAAAATCAATACAAGAGGAAGAAGGCAGGTGCCATGAAAGAAGGGATGATCGTGGAAGAGCTGGTTATTCCAAAAGTTCTAGTAGAGCTCATGGAAACCACTCACTTCCTTACTCAAAAAGAAAGTTTTATGCATCGAATGATCCCGTAAGCAGTCTAGAGGTGTCTCCTATCATACACCAAAGAAGGAAATAAGATGTAGATAGTTTACAAGGAGAGCTGAGGAAGCTCAAGCCACTTTCCTTTGAGGGTGAAAGAGAAAGGGAAGATGATGTTGAAGCATGGTTGCTTGGGATCATGAGATATTTTCAGTTGCATAACTATTCATCCAACCTGGAAGCTATGATTGCCACCTACCATTTACATGGGAAGGCTGCAATGTGGTGGGACCAACTGAAGCAAGTAAAACATGTTAATGAAAGTAGGATCACTTGGAAGCAGTTCAAGAAGTACTTCCAGAAGGAGTACCTCTCAAAGCATTTCTATGACAAGAAAATGCATGAATTCTTTGAACTTAGGTTGGGAAGCATGACTATGGCAGAGTACAAGAAGAATTTCTTGGGATTGTTAAAGTATGTCAGGTTCATTGGTGATGAGAAAGTGAAAATACAGAGATTTCTAAGTGGACTGCCAACCTTTTATAAGGAAAAGATCAAGTATGATGAGCCCAATACCTTGACTGAAGCCATCGGGAAGGAGAAATGCATGTACGAGATAGGTCAGGGAAGAGAATCTCTGTATAAATCTTGGAAGGACAAGAAAAATTTGAAGTCCGATCAGAGGAGGAAAGGATTCAAACCTCCCTTCAATAGGAATGAGCCTAATAGAAATCATCAAGATCAATATGCTAAGGGAGATTTCAAGAAGGAAGATTCCTTGGGAAAAAGGGGAAGACCACCAATCCAATGTTGGGGATGCAGTGAAGGTCACTTGTACAAGGATTGCCCACATAGAAAGGATAGAGTGAATATGGTGCACAACATCCAAGAGGCTACAACAGTCGAAGATATGGGAAGAATCTATGCATCTTTAAATGATCGACAAGCAAAGTACCAGTCCGATATGATCGAGGTGGAAGGTAAGATCATAAATCAACCTGTTGCTATTTTGATTGATTCAGGAGAAGGTCATTGCTAATTGATCCTAATACAGTGGATATATTACATTTGGAGAAAATTAAACTTTGAAAAGAAAGTTTGGTTCAGTTAGCCACTAGAACCAAAAGAAGAATCCATGATATGGCCAGAAGTTGTTCCATAAGTCTTAATGGTGTGAATACTTGTATTGATCTAAATATCATACCATTGGGGTCTTATGATATTCTGATTGGAATAGATTGGTTGGACAAGCATCATGCTGTCCTAGATTGTCATAACAAGACATTTACATGTCTTGATGGAAATGGAAAACAGAGCACTGTGAAAGGAGTTCCAAGACCCATCTCTATAAGGGAGATTTCAGCCTTACAACTGAAAAGATGTTTTAGGAAAGGATGTCAACTATATGTAGCTTATGTGGAAGAGCCAGATAATATAAATGGGCTAAGCCTTGAATATTTCTCGGTGCTATGGGAATTTGAATATGTATTCCAAGAAATACCAAGATTTCCACCAAGAAGGGAGATAGATTTCTCAATTGATTTAGTGCCAGGAGCTGCCTCGGTGTCCAAAACACCTTACAAAATGAGCACACCAAATTTAAAACAATTACAAATGGAGTTGGAGGAATTGTTGAAGAAAAGGGCACATATGTCCAAGTGTTTCACCTTGGAGGGAACCAGTACCTTTTGTCAAAAATAAGGATGGAACCTTGAGGCTGTGTATTGACTTTCGACAGCTGAACAAGTACACTATATAGAAAAATTATCCTCTATCCTGAATTGATGACCTCTTTGATCAACTAAGAGGAGCAAATTATTTTCAAAGATTGACTTGAGGGTAGGATACCATTAGGTAAGAATCAAGGAAGAATACATTCATAAGACAACCTTTAGGACTAGGTATGGGCATTATGAATTTATGGTGGTGCTATTTCGACTGACCAATGCACCAACTGTCTTCATGTTCTTAATGAATGGCATATTCATAAATTATTTGGATAAGTTTGTCATAGTATTCTTGGATGGCATACTTATCTATTCTAAGTCTGAAGAAGAACATGAACATCACTTAAGAATGGTGTTGGAAGTACTAAGAGAGCATCAGTTGTATGCCAAGTTGAGTAAGTGTTATTTTTATCAAAAGTAGATCCATTACTTGGGACACATTATTTTAGAGCAGGGCATAGCAGTATATCCAGAGAAGATCGAAGCCATTAGAGGATGGCCAACACCCAGAAATGTGTCAGACATCAGATATTTTATGGGATTAGTTGGCTACTACAAAAGATTCATAGTATGGTTCTCTAAGATTGCTCATCCCATCACTTCTTTGCAAAAGAAGGGAACTAAATTTGAATGGACACTCAAGTGTGAAAATAATTTTAATATATTGAAGGAATTACTTATTAGTTCACCTATGTTAAATATTGCTGACCCAAATGAAAGTTTTATGGTATGTACAGACGCATGTAAGGAAGGACTTGGGAGAGTCCTCACACAAAATGGACATGTCATTAGATATGAGTCCAGGAAGCTTAAGGAACGTGAGAGGAACTACGTCACCCATGACTTGGAACTTGCTGCCCTTGTTCACGCCTTGAGGATGTGGAGGCATTATCTCATGGGGAAAAAATTTGAATTAAGGACAAACCACATTGGCCTGAAGTATCTTTTTGAACAACCGACCTTGAATGCCAGGAAAACAAGATGGCTGGAATTTTTAAGTGAATGTGACTTTGATATCAAGCATATCAAAGGAAAGGAGAATAAATTTCTTGATGCACTTAGTAGAAGAGTGCATATCATGCATGCTACTAGTGTTAGCATGCATCAATCAGACTTGAAGAGAAGAATTTTAGATGGTCTTGTTACAGAACAACATTACTTACACATAAAGGAAAGCTTACAACAAGGAGATGTACAACATAAAATAAAGGAGTATGAGAGAAAGGAAGATAAATTACTCATGCATAAAAATAGAATCTATGTTCCTAGTTCTGGAGAACTGAGGAATTTGGTACTGAAGGAAATGCATGATGTTCCTTATGTTGGACATCCCGATTATTAGAAAACAATTACAATAGTAAGAAGCTAGTTCTTTTGGCCGGGATTGAAGAAGGATGTTGCTGATTACATCGCTTGATGTATGGAATGTTAGAAGGTGAAGGCTGAGCATAGGCACCCAACGGGTTTGCTGCAACCATTACCAATTCCAGAGAAGAAATGGGAAGTGATCACCATGGATTTCATCACAAGATTACCCAGAATGAATAAGAAACATGATTCAATCATGGTGGTTTTGAAAAATTAACAAAGGATTCTTATTTTGTTCTCGTGAAGACAACACATACATCGGCTAATATTGCATAAATTTTCATGAATGAAATTGCTAGGTTGCATGGGATACCTATGACAATTGTCTCAGACAGATATACAAAGTTTACCTCCAAATTTTGGAGGGGATTGTTTAAAGGATTTGGCACAAATCTAAACTTTAGCACAACATATCATCCCCAGACAGATGGGAAAACATAGAGGGTCAGTCGAATAATTGAAGACATGATGAGAATGTATGTGATGGATAAGCCATCTAAGTGGGAATATTACTTACACTTGGTTTAGTTTTCATATAATAATGGGTATCAAGCTCCATTGAGAATGAACCCATTTGAAGCCTTGTATGGTAGGAAATGTGATACTCCAGCAAGTTGGGACAACCCAACACATACAATGGTACTTGGGCAGGAGTTGCTCAAGGACATGGAAGACCAGGTGGTCAAGATCAAGTAGAATTTAAAGGCAACTCAGGATAGACATAAATTTTATGCAGACAAGAACAAGATAGCTAAAGAATTTAAATTAGGGGAGCATGTACTTTTGAAAGTGAAGCCCAAGAAAAGCTCATTGAAATTGGGTAGTTGTACAATTCTTGAAGCCAAATTCTGTGGTCCATTTGAAATATTGGAAAGAATAGGGCCAATTGCATACATTCTTGCATTGTCTGATTCCATGAATGTGAAAAATGTATTTCATGTATCTTTACTAAAGAAATATGTACATGACCCTAACCATATTATTGATTGGCATCTGATTCAGGTAGAGACGGAGGGAGACTTTCAGGTTCAGTGAGTACGGGTATTGGACAGAAAGGTAAAAATGCTCTAGAATCGAGTTATAGAGCTAGTAAAAGTTCAATGGACCTACTACGATCCTGAAGATGCTACCTGGGAGCATGAAGATGCCATGCGGGCAGAGTACCCACAACTTTTTGAATAAATTTGAGATTTCAATCTCTATTTTGTGTATGCACTGAGGACAGTTCCAAAATAAGGGGGAGGGGATGTAACATCCCAGGTTTCAAACCCCCATTTTAAATAATGTATTATTACAATGTTGAGAGGCTAGGGTTCCCAAACAATTATTAAAAGGCCAGTGTGCCCAATACATGTAATGTTTTCTATCATTATTAATAATAAATACATGGTTGGCTGCTAGATGGACAAGGAGTAGAGTTATAGGGGGATATGATTCCACAAGAGAGGGGGCTTGATGGGATAAGTGTTTATTCTATGTTAATTAACCTTTTTTCCTAAGGGAGGGGATAGATTACGTGAGATTCTTGGGGAAGGCAAAAAGGTTCTTGATTCCCCACAAAAATACCTAAACCCATCCCTGGTCTGATTGTGGGGTTGGTCGTTGGCTCGTCCACTCCTTCACATCTGCATTTCATACCATTCTTTCCCTCACGCACTTTTATGCACTCACTCGCCCATTCATTGATCCGTCCTCACCTACGTGTTGGATTGGAAAAGGTAAAGGAACTGCTGAGAATTAACCATGGGATAGTTGGCTGTAATGGTCGCTAGTGCAATCCAACCATGACCTTGGGCTTGCATGTCTAAGATGCATTGGCCTGTGCCCTATTTTTCTCACAACTGTGAGTCTTGAGAGTTCAAACATTGAGATTCTAGACTAGCTATGCTAGAGGCCTTGGAAAAAGGATAAGGACTGCTTGAAGGATTGCGTGGTAGAGAAGGGTGGAGTTCCATTCTCTTGGGGTGGTACATGTTGGGTGGAAGAGAGTTGGGTACTTGGATTTTTGTGGGTGTTGGGAAACCTGTGAGAGATTGAGAGATGAATGGTTTGGGAACCCAAGTACACTCTGGAACTATCCTTTTGGACTCATAGCCATGGCTTGAGGGTGACACTGTTGTTGAGATTTGGAGCAATGGTGTCTATGGTTGTGTGGAACGTCCTTGGTCTACAGCCATTTGGTGTCGCCTTTTTATAAAGATAATTTATCTCTGTTGTGATGTTATTATCTGTGTATGAATGTATTCCGCTGTGTATTTTAATTATCGTTTAACTAAATCTTAGATTATGCAAGCTTGCTGGATATTGTTATCCATGTCGCTAAATCTTGTATCTTATGCGTTCTTATTAATTAAATAAGGTATCGGTAAGAGTACAAAGTCCAAGGGTGGGCTTGTAGGTAGCATCCCCCGACCTGTGGGTGGATGGGGATGTTACAGAATGAACCAATGAGTAAGCATAAACCAATGAACCAGTAATGTCGGTGAAGAATAATATTTCCCAAATTCACTACAGACAAGACTGTATCCAAAAACCAAAGGAAACTGCATTGTAACATTCCTGTTGAGTAAACATGTAAGGATGTGAGGCCTGTTTGATAAATACTTAAGGTTGTCAGAATCGTTGAAGGGCCTCGCGTTGTGAAAACATTTAATAAAGAATGCAGTGTGGCAGGCCTATTTACGTATGTAATAGTGAAAGTGCCTCTCTAAGTACGCAACAATAAAGAAAAAATAAAAATAAAAATAATAACAATAGTTCAAACAATGGAGACTATGCAAAATTGTTTTACTCAAAGGACAAAGTAATATGAAGTCAACTAATAAAAAACTAACTATCCATGCTCAAAAATTTGGATATCTAAACATTTCAATATGAATAGTACAAATTCAAAAAGACTCTAGATGATAAAAAATTTCGATATTTGAACATATAAAACATTGGGAATAGCGAAGCTGGCAATAAGACCTCAAATCTATTATCCAATGAGATCATGACATATAAGGTTTTTTTTATTATAAAAAAAAAATGTTTTTAGTTCTCTAGTTTGAACGATAGAGAATATGCAAAAATTTGTAGTCAAACGACAAACTAATATGAAGTCAACAAATTATCAATCGCTATAGTCCCTCTACGCCTTTGGCAAGGACTAATAACTACATTTTCCATTTTCGGAAGGTAGTTACGTAAAGAAAAAGAGGAACTTAGCATTTGGAGAAGATAAAAGGTAGCGTTGGGGAAGAAGAAAGGGTTGGAAAATTTCGGCAACAAAGAAGGCTAAATGCTCAGAGCCAAAGAGGCCATATTGATTACAATGGATCATAAAACCAACGAGTGGAATTTCCATTGGAATTATAGATTATGTCCCCTCTTTATTTTTGTCAATCAAAGATTTTTGTTTTCTCTGTACAACCGTGACTTCCTACATAACTTGATTTCAACAATAAAATATTATTTGTGGACACGTTCTAATTGTCTTCTTTATGGATGTCCCTGAATATTATGTTAAGTAATAATTAGATATATGCATGCTACTTTTTTAGTATTATTTTAATTGATTTTAGGGTTCTGGTGGAATATTCTCTTTTTGCTTTACAATAGGTTTAGTATATATTATTTCTTATTAGTTTTAAGAGATGTTATGCACATAAATCAAAATTATGCAAGAATTCATTGTTATTGTTAAGTTGTTAGGATTGGGTGAAGATCACCAATATGTCTTCACGTAAGCTATTGGTCTCATCTAAAAAAATCCAATACATTTTTATTCTTATTGAAAACATTAAAGACTACCATCCTCTTTATTGGATTTCGATATTTTTTATTCATTAGTGCCAAGGAGTACCATGTTTTTCCCGCTAAAATTTGAGACCCTTCTTTTGTATCTTCCAATGACTTATTTTATGAATCTGTATGTTGGATAAAGGTGCATGTTGGAGAGGCTCTGGTATAATACTTTGTTTGGAGTTGGTTTCTTTCTTTAACTATCATTAATTTTCTAACATTTTCATTATTTTATTAATCATTTGGAATATAACATAATTAACATATGTATTAAGGGTTGTTTTGAAGTAACTATGAACAAAAAAAATATTTGCGACAGATTGAGGGTTACCCCCTCCAGTATAAGAGCCATATTGAGGCCTAAAGTTGGGAGGATTTACCTAAGCCTCATAAGGTACCTTGGTATTGTTCCCTTGTCAGGAACAACCTAGGGACCAACAAAAGGAAATAAGACTAGCATATCTAATCCCTATGAAACATTCTGAACTAACTTTGAATCATCCTTCCTCCCTTACCTACTTTCAACTTTAACATCCTATCCTTTCCTCTATTACAACATTCCAGAGAATCAAATATATTTACATAGCTCCACATATAACCCATAAGTGAAAGAATTCACTATATCGACCTAACTTCCCCAATAGGAAATTAGTAGTTTCCATCACACATCTAGAGGAACGTGGATTAACATTACCCTTCCTTGACTCTAGGTTTCATATTATAAATGATGGGAAACACCTCCACCCCTCCTAATAGAAATAGGTTCAACACCCTATCATTTACCATACTGTGTTGTTGTTTTTCTCTTAGAGCTACATAATCAAATAACCAGTTTGGAGCAACTCTGCTTCCTGTAAAACTTGCACTTGCCCATATATCGTAACAATGTCCAAGACATCAATGTTACTTCAATGTGACAATTATCTATATATCTCTAAGCCCATTAACTTGTAGGTTAACTTACCAAAACACATAATCATGAATAACCATACAACCATTTTCATTCTATTAAAACTATTATTAATTGGAAATTAATGTAAAAAATCAATTTTATCTACCATGTGCATAACACCACTTACCCATTCATTATATAAATTGAATTGATATCCATGTACCACAACTTCCCTTCGAAATTTGCATGCTTAAAGGAAATCATATAATTGTCGTCCTTAATCTCATACACAAATTTCACATATAGGTAGGTCCACATGTCATCATAATATAGTTATATGAGTTTAGCTAAGTTCAATTGGTAATAAGCAAATAAATAACAAGATAGGTCGTAATGCAATTTAGTTGTTTGAAGTCAAAATGTGGGGCATTACAAATAGGAGTAGATCCATGGGAGAAAGGTAAATAATGATTCCCTATAGATCTACATGAGGTATGTATAATATAGATAGATGCAAGGAACTGGAGTAGACTCAATTACAAGTACAAGATGAGTATTTGACATGGTATTTCCCTTGAATGAATCATATGTTGAAAGTTGACCATAGTAGCTACTGTAACTTTGTTGACCGGATAACTCTACCTAATTTCATTTGATGATAAAAAGTTGAGAAATACTAAAAGTGTATTAGGAACCATATAGGTGCTGCCATATAGGAAGGATGAGCATGCCTCAAGGAATTGGAAATAAACTCAATAGATAGGCCATGTCAAAATGCAAAGGCCAAAATGTAAAATCAAGTGCAACTAAACATACAAAACAAACACGAGAAGCATGGAAGAAACACATGCATAATATATTTTACTTTGGAAAACCTTTATCGAGAAAACCCAACTACAAATATATCTTCTATTATCCTTAGCTAATACAACCAAGTTTTCCAATAAGGTTACTTGAGGTACTTTACAATAGAGTATGAAAATCCTTTAAATACGATTCATCACAAGTGAATACCATGGGTCCATAAACCATCAATAGTAAACCAATACTTGACCTAATCAAGGTTAATATAATCCACTCTTAACCAAGTCAATATTAACCTAACATTCCCCCACTTTAAACTTGACTTGAGGTTAATGCCTACCCACATCAAAGTTTATAATCATTATTTAAGATTACAACATGACCCATTATGTCACCTAGGTCCACATAATAACTTACATCGTTGAACGATGAAATCAAGGGTTCACATGCCTACACAAGGTCTTATTGTTATAATCCCACTTACATGTGATTAACTATAACTCCACACAAAATTCCTACCACTACATGCCCAAGCATATGATGCTATGAAAAATAAACTTGTATAATTTCTTGCATCCTTCCTACTGTAATTACAATTATGCTTGTACCCACACTTACAATGAATATATTACATCATTCTCCTTTTGACATAGATTGAATCTTTTCAACATCAAGATTTCTTT